>JBBPBX010002250.1:0-92625 GCA_038048925.1 Garcialebias charrua | reverse complement strand
AGAAAACCACGCATTAACCGACATAGATTACTGTTACAGATTAATATATGACATACCTAAAACATTCAATGAAGCCATGATGTCACCAAACTCAAAAGAATGGGCAGCTGCTATGGATGAGGAGATTAACTCACTAAAAGATAATAACACTTTTACCCTAACAACATTGCCAGAAGATAAGAAAGCAGTAGGGGGTCGATGGGTATACGTAAAGAAAAATAATGGTGATGGTGAAAAATACAAAGCACGATATGTTGCCAAAGGGTATAATCAAAATTACGGCATTGACTATGATGAAACCTTTTCCCCAACAGCAAATATGACAAGTATTAGAGTTCTGATGCAATGTGCCATCCAAGAAAATCTTATATTACATCAAATGGACGTAAAAACTGCATATCTGCATGCACCAATTGATTTTGAAGTTTATGTAGAGCAACCTGATGGATATGAAATAAAAGGAAAATCAAATGAGAAACTGGTTTATAAATTAGAAAAATCGCTCTATGGTTTAAAACAGTCAGGCAGAAACTGGAACAAGACGTTACATGACTATTTAACTGAAAATGATTTCATACAAAACCCTGCAGATCATTGTGTTTATACCAGGGAAACAGAAAAGAACAAAGTAATAATAATAATTTGGGTTGATGATATTATTATTGCTGCCAGTGATGAAAGTATTCTGAAAACTGTGAAGGAAATCTTGACAGCAAGATTCAAAATGAAAGATATGGGCAAACTCAAACATTTTCTTGGCATCCATTTTGAGCATACAGATAATCATGTAAAAATGTCACAAGAAGAATATGTCGATAAAATACTAGAAAGATTTCAAATGCAAGACTGCAAACCTAGATCTACTCCTTGTGAACAAAAACTGAACTGCAATGAAAATGCTGAAAAAATGGAGAATGTAAAAGAGTACAGAGAGGCAGTTGGTAGCCTTATTTATTTAACTTCATGTACTCGACCTGATTTAAGTTTCATCTTAAGCATATTATCACAGCATCTAAATGAACCAACTATAGAACACTGGACTATGGTAAAACATGTACTCAGATATTTGAAACAAACAAAGGACAAGGCATTATACTACAGAAAATGTGAAAATGATTTACATGTGACCGCCCATAGTGACGCAGATTGGGCTACAGACATCGCTGATAGAAAAAGTGTTACGGGTTACTGCACCAGTTTAAATGAAAAGGGTACTTTAGTATCATGGAAAACAAAGAAACAACCAACTGTTGCGTTATCTACCTGTGAAGCAGAATATATAGCCTTATCAGCAACCGCACAAGAATGCCTGTATTTGTCACAACTGTTGCAGAGCATGTACAAACATCAAATGAAGCCACCCAAAATATTTGAAGATAATCAAGGGACAATAGCTCTGACAAAGAATCCTGTAAACAGAAACAGATGTAAACACATTGACATCAAATACCATTTTGTGAGATCGAGTGTCAACGCAGGAAAACTGAATTTAGAATACTGTCAAACTGATTTAATGGTGGCGGATGTTTTTACAAAGCCTGCAACAAAAGCCAAATTAATGAAGTTCGAAAAATACATTTTCGGAATGTAAATAATGTAAATAATGTTTTGTTTGATACTGTTTGTTATTGTTTATTTATTTTTGTTTTGACTGATTGATTTTGACAAAATGAACGCAAGTAGGGGTGTTGAGTGGTATAATTATGCTTTCATTTGTCAAATGCTTTTATTTTGAAAGGACATGCACTTCCTGCCATGTAATTAAGAACACATGTGAATACATATAAGGTGACGTGTCAACTGAATAAAGCAGTCATTCCCTTTGTGGTGAACAAACCAGAATGCTGACTCTTGGTCATTTTATTCCTCCGGTCATTTTTATTCCTCCGTGGTGACGGTTTGTCTGGATGAATGCACGCTCGGATTCCGACTGAGTGACGCTACCTGCTGACACCTCCAGACACTGGAACTCCAGCACGTGGCTCTTCTTCTCGGAGAACACCAGTTTCAACTTGTACGGCTGCTTGCCGATCCGGAGCTCGCCCCCGATCTTGAACTCCCTCCTGCCGAAGCGGCACCAGGCGGCGAAGCTCTCGGAGTTCCTCCAGGGCAGCTGGTGGTGGTTCCCCCCCGCGGTGCCCACCTGCTCCAGCGCGGTGCGCACCACCACGTGCGGCGGCAGCGCGCGCTGGTACCGGTACAACTCGTTGACGATGCGGCCCCTGCGGTTCTGACTCGCCTCCGTCAGGAAGTTGTTCCTCACCTCGGCCCGGTGCAGGTGCACCACCTGGAAGTCCCCCACGTACACGGCCCAGTGCGGGTACTGGCCCGCGGCCACGAACTCCAGCAGGTCTCCCGGTCTGGACCGGGCCAGGAGGCTCTCCGGGGACAGGGTCGCGGCGCGCGCGCGCCTCTCGTACACGCACTCGTCCCGGTAGTAGATGACGCACTCCGGCTCGTCGTGCGGGTCGAAGGGCTTCTCCTCCTGGTCCACGGCCTGCTGGTCCGGGGCTGGGAGGTCCTGGTCCGGCTCGTCCTGGTCCAGGTCCTGGTCCTGGTCGGAGGAGAAGATGTAGGAGACCCCGATGCGCGCGGCGTCGTCCGGGTCCAAGCTGCCGCGCGGCTCCGACGTCGGAACTCCGGAGTAACTGACCCGGGTCAGCCGGTCCACCTGGTTCCCCATGAGGACCAGGTCCACGTCTTTTAATCCACCAGGACCCGAGCGCGCCAGTAATCCATGTCCTCCAGAGGATCACCTGCGGGACACCTGTCACGGTGCGTTCACGGACATGAACAACACTTCCCAGTCGGGCTCAACAGGTGCGACCTGCCTCACCTGCTGGCTCACTTTTCACTTCAGCACGTGACTTTTACCTCCTCTCTGTCACCACACGATCCTGAGCTCAGTGTTCCGGGTCCTCCTGCAGTCCAGGTGAGACCACCCCGCAGTGGACTTGTTGCTCCCTGTGCCCTCTTCTTCTGAAACTGTTGGAGGAAACTCATCCAGGACGAGCGAGGAGGAGTTCATTTAAAGAGACAGTACACACTCACATAGAACCACATAGACCCACCCAGACTACAGTCCACTGGCGTGGAAAATTAGAGCAAAAAAAAAAAGTATTGCCTCTATAATGTTCAAGTAAATTTTGTAAAAAGAACGAGCTGTTAGAACCTGAAAGGAATGGAGATTTTTACAAAGCCAAAATACAGGACAAGTTTGAAAGGACGGTATGTATCAATACAAGGTGTTGACTTGTAAAACTACTAACTCACTTATACTGTAGTCTTAAAAAAAAGATTAAGGCTAATATGTTAAATACTAAATATTCAAATTGTCAAATTGTACTAAAAATTCAAATGTGCATTCCGTGTAAGTTGCTTATAAGATTTTTTTCGTCTCCTTTCATTTGATGTTTTTTCTTTTTTCGTTTTATTGCTATAATGTAAAAATGTTTTCTCTTTATAAAATGTAAAATGAACAAATAAATAAATAAAAATTTCTGTCTTCATGATCAGCAGGGGCGATTCTAGACTCTGACCTTTAGGGGGGCTCAGCCCTTAGTGCTGACAACGTGATGGGGGTGGAGGGCAGCTCCTGCAGATGTGGCGTTTCACTTGGTCATCATAGTTGCCAAGTCCGCTTATAATAAGCAACTTTGGGCTTGATTTTTTTTAATTTGTACGCATCCTTTACGATTGTCTGTTAAACCAGCTGTATAAATATGCAAAATGTATTTTTATTTTTTAGAGTGGATATGTTCTTCAAAGTGTTTAGCATAATTTTGCTGGTTATATGTAATGCCATAATAAATGTATGTTTATACAATGGTGGGTTGCCAGTTGGGCTTGTTTTCAAAGAGCGAGTCGCTTGTTTCTATCGCAAGATCTGGCAACACTGTACAAGCCACTAATTCGTCAAGGAGCTGACTCTAGTAAAACAAATAGATTACTGGCCTGTTTAAGTGTTATCCATTACAGTATTCCCGTTTTATTCCACACACCACTGACCATCAGTCTGGTTTGCTGTAAAGGACATTAATTGTCATTGTAACAATGAAAAACCACAACCTAGCATTCCTTAAAGGAATGCATATCACCCGCCACCTTTTATGCCAGTTTGAGTTGTAATTTTTAAATGATTCTCAGGAAATTCATCATGAATCTTAGCTTGAATCAGAAGCGGTCCGTGGCATGTGCGAACAGTGCGACCGCACAAGGCGCCATCCAGCAGGGGGCGGCATAAGAGGAGACCCCGCTCCTCGTTTTTTTATTTATTTAAATCTTTTACAACTTTTGTTTTTAACAACATAACACAGAACACTACCGCTGCTCCTGGGCCGCCCCACCCTTAATTTATTCACATGTCCTCAGTTTAATCACCGCAGCAGCTGCTGGGTGCATTTCCTCAACCCAGGTCGTCCGCCCCCTCCACTTTCAGTTTCGTTTTTACGGAGGTGACACTACGTGCGGTCAGTGGAAAGATGGAAGAGAGGAAGAGTGAAGAGAAAGATTAAAAAGAGAGAGGCTCTGGAGACAGACACAGCTAAATGTGCAAACATTGACACATTTTTCACTCAAACAGCTGCAGTTTGTTAATGAGAGATCAAACAGGTAAGACATGCTGTTGAATTTTGCTGCAAAACACCGTTCAAGTTAATTATCAAGTCAATGAATTTTGTGGTGTGTAGCATTGTGACATAACATACTGTTAAATAATTTAAATAATATTATATGAGTCTGGATGAAGACCTGCTCTATATGAAAAGTGCCCTGAAATGTTATGAAATTGGCCTGAATTGATCATAAGTATTTGTAAAAAGGGGAGATTTGTGCAGTTATGACAATTTTTTAAACGTGATTTAGTGTCAGGAGTGATGAGGGGATTGTTCCTGTCAGTATGAAGGAACAGGTGAGCTGTTCTGTGTGTGAACAAACAAGCATTAGTTCCAATATACTGTACAGTAAACACTTTCTAAACGATAGTGACATTATATTATCATTAAAAGTAAGATAATACATAAAGCAATGAAAGGGAATAGTATGAAAGTAATATGAAATAAGCCTGCATATTTTACCATTGAAAATACAGTATATTAATTGGTTAAGTCAAAATGTGTTTTCTATATCAAATGTGTAGCCTGGTTTAAACCAGACCCTTGTCCTTCACTTCGCTTTGGACTAGGGTCTGGCATCTCTGCCATAGACAACGATTTCTCCTGGAGATTTTTGAATGGACCAATCAGAGAACAGGAGGCAGAGTTTTGTTAGTTTAGCCTGGCGAGGTCCAGGCTATCAGATAAATTGCTCAGAAACCACTCGGTGGATATTTTTTCTGCCACCAGTGTGTAATTATATGTCTTTAATTTACTGACTGTTGGCCTAGATGAAACATTTGAGATAAAATTCGATTTTTTATCATTTATTTTCGTAGCGCACCCGAGGCTGTTTGGAAAATATCAAACCGAAACTATTTAATATCCAGCAGATTTGACCATTTCGTGAATTGATTTAGGAACTGTTAAGCTCAGGAACACTTCTGATATAACGTCAGCTATGAAATATATTTTTTCTCAGCAGAGAAATAATAGTTTTTTACCTTGTTTTGATGAAAATTCGTTCGTGGCGGCAGCCATTTTGAATGACGACGTCAGTCGACATCGTTCAAAACTCCGCCTTCTGCTCTCTGATTGCTCAGGAACACTTCTGATATAACGTCAGCTATGAAATATATTTTTTCTCAGCAGAGAAATAATAGTTTTTTACCTTGTTTTGATGAAAATTCGTTCGTGGCGGCAGCCATTTTGAATGACGACGTCAGTCGACATCGTTCAAAACTCCGCCTTCTGCTCTCTGATTGCTCAGGAACACTTCTGATATAACGTCAGCTATGAAATATATTTTTTCTCAGCAGAGAAATAATAGTTTTTTACCTTGTTTTATTGAAAATTCCTTCGTGGCGGCAGCCATTTTGAATGACGACGTCAGTCGACGTCGTTCAAAACTCCGCCTTCTGCTCTCTGATTGGTCCGGTCAAAAATCGGCCGGAGAAATCGTTGTCTATGGGAGGAATCCCAGACTGTGCAGTGAAGGGAAATGAGAATTGAGCGGAGCTGTGCAGGAAGGCGAGGGCCAGGCTATCAAATGTGCTAAAGCTTTACAGATAATTGTTCTGATGCAGGCTCAATAAATGTACAGTCCTCTGGACACATTCTTCTTTGTATCAAAAAGACTTCTTCAGTCTGAGGAGCTGTGACAAACTCAGTCATCGTTCCTCCTTGATGGAGAGGAACGATGGTTTGAGAGAGGAGTAAAGGAGGCCATCTTTGTGAAAAGAAACCGTCCATCATTAAACAGAGGTGGAGGCCTCCATGTTCAACTGTCCACCTCTCACAATGCTGTTATTGCTAGTATCTTACTGTTCATATAAAATATTTGATAATGTTCTTATAGAAACAATTCTTGAATAATGTTCATAATGTGTTAATGCTACATGTTTGTCTCAGGCTACTTCTTGTTCTGCCATTAACTCTAAATACTTATTGAATAGTTTATATATTATTGGGGTTGCTCGCACAGGGCGCCAAATAGGCTAGGACCGCCTCTGGCTTGAATATTTGTAAAACTGACTGAAATGTTGTCATTTTCTCTTTACTACAACCGGTTGGCTACGGTAAAACAGCCTTTTTATTGATAACACGTTCACACTGTCATCCTCAAATGAAATATTTATTCCTAACCCTCAGATTTTGAAGGTTCCTGTTACATTTCCTCCCAAAGACTATTTTTATCCTTTTTAAATCCTTCCACCATGTTAAAAACTGTGTGAGAAACGGACTTGGGCTAGTGCGGCTTGCCAACATGTCTGATCGTTCCTCTGTGTGAACGATGCCAACAGGCCACAGAGACTCACGTCTTGGAGCTGACCCTCCAGGAGTTTCTGCTTTAAATGTGTCTTGATGTAATAGATGATGTCGCTCCTTATGCTCTGGCTGCCTTGGTTGGGGCGAGGGCTTCATCTCTCGCTCTCTCTTCAGCTAAATAAAACCTAACAGCATTCACAACGTTGCTGCCTTGGAAAGCTGCAGCTCCACCTACAAATACAAGCCAGAATGAAGAGGTCCTTCATCGTCCCCCATCATGGAGCGAAAAGAGGGAAGTGGAAATATTGACCAATGGACCGCTTGTTCGACAACCCATGCATGTTGTGAGCTCGGTAACTTCAAAATAACAGAGCCACCGACTTCCATTTTGGTGCGACTACATCTAGGCATGAAAAAGGTCACTACTAGAAATTGGGTTGCCAGGTCAAAATACAAGATGGCCACCACCATACATATATATAAATGTGTGAACCAGCCGCCCCAATCATTTGAGGACATTTTACTTTCTAGTTCTTATATATATTGCTTTTATATATTTAAAGCAGTGGGTCCTGACCCTGGTCCTCGAGGAACAACATCCTTCATGTTGTAGTTTCCCTGCTCCAACACACCTGATTCAGTGATCTAATTACTTCAAGCTCTGTAAATCACCCTCTCTCTCAAATCAGGCGTCAAAGCAGGGACTCAACTAGAACATGCAGGATAGTCTTCGGACCAGGGTTGGGAACCACTGGTTTAGATTTCCTCAAACAAATGGGGCGGCTGAAGACTATGGTGGCCAAGGCCCTCGTTGGCACAGCTGAGCAAAAAACCCTCTGGAAATGACGGACACGCACTTTCAGCACCCCGTCCTGTCATTACACCTACAGATCAAGTAGCGTTTAAAGCATGATTATTATCAGTCTAATTTAAATACAATAAATTAAGCAGCTTTACAAAATAAAGGAGAATGAATCAATCCATTTACAGTATTGCCTTTTAATTTCACCATTGTGGAAATCCTCTCAATGCCATGTGATGCCCTCTTTGTACGGAAAAGCCAATCCGAATTTTTTATTATTTTTAGAAACTTCTGATGTAAGGATTTTAAATGATTAGCATAGTTTCCTCTCAACACAGCCAATGTCTGTAGAACAACAGCTAAAAGCTTCCCACAGAGCAGTGTAATGGCTCATTCATGAATCCTGCTTCAAGCTTCTGTTGTTCCTGGAATCAAAGAGTCCTATGAACAACCAGAACCATGATATTAAATAAATGTGATGGTTTCTGTAAGAGTAAAAAAGGAACCAGGAAGCAGAGGTGTTTTCTACCTGATCATACTGGTCTCATTTGTTGTGATGTGGAAACACTGCCCTCTGGCGGTTCTGATCACTTACTGCATCACTACAGAAAAATACCTCAAACATCTGTCAATAAATCAGATGTCAGTCACTTAAAGCTTTTATTTACACTCAATAACCAGCTTTAGTGAAAATATAAACATGTCAAAACTCATGAAAGTCTAGAAACATGTTCCTCAGGTAGAAAACTGCAGAAGATGCACAAACCAGCAGCATCTTAGGCTGATTGGTGACTCTAAATTGACCCTAGGTGTGCGTGAGAGAGTGGATGGTTGTTTGGTGTGAGTGAGACAGGTCCCTCTTGTAAATGAGTCCCCGTGACTCAACGAGGCTAGCCTGTATAAATAAAGGTTGAATGAATGAATGAATGAATGAATGAATGAATGAATGAATCTTCTGCCTTTAAACAAACGACGGTTTATTATGAACAAGTCTAATGTAGGTGCAGAAGACTAAGTCTTGTTTTGTCTCTTGAGGCTCTGGATCTTTCTCCTCATGATCTGGTCCAGAACGAGGTCGGACTCGGTCACGTCGGTGTTTCCACAGCCCACAACAGGACAGCTGGAGAAGACGGAAACAAGAACAAACTGTCAGACAAGAACACTTTCTGTAACGTTGCAACATGTATTGTTAAAGTCCACCTGCCTTCAATTACCGTACAAGGTTTTGTGTATCGAGACATAATAATGAGTTCAATTTAAATATCTGTATGAAAAAAGTGTACCCTAAATACATCAGGGTGGCCTTGCCCACTAAAGGTTGGTTTATACTTTTCTGTTCTGGCTTCTGAAGGAGGCAGTCGCTTTTCTCCTCTCCTCCCCCGTCCCCCCCTGCTGCCGCTGCTTTTTGTCTTGTCTGCAGCTTCTCATGAAGCACCTCGAACGAAGATTAAGATGAATTGGGTGGTATGGGTATTCAACTCTACTGAACGATTTCAACAAAAGGCAAGGCACGGGGAGCCTGCCCATCTCCGCAGACGAAACGAGAGATACGCCATCGATTCGATGGAATGGTGACGTCTCGCTCTCTGTGTGCTCTGAGGGAATGTGAAGAATCTGGATTAAATTGGATTACGATGGCGGCGCTTTGCTTTTTTTGGCGTTTTGTGGAGCACTGGCCTATCGGCAAATGAGGGAGAGTTTCAGCAGAACCTAATGTTGGAGCACCCGATCTGATCTGCGCCGTGACCTCGGAAATCAGCTGTTTACGAGCTAATCCGGAGGGTGAACACGATCTGAGGATCGCAGATCATCCGCTCGGATTAGGACTCTGGACGCCGTTGGTCAACATCTAAGGGCCACAGCTGGATCAGAGGAAAAAGTCCAGAATTGGACCATATCAGAGTTGCCCAGCAGGACTCAAGGCTGAAGGAATTATACTGTCTGCCTGAAGTGAAAAATATTTGTAATCCTTATCTGACTTTACCCTAAACAGCCTTGGAAAAAGGCTGGATGTCAAATTTCTCCTGAGACGTGTTTTCTGAGGCAAACAGCTGCACTATCGCTTTTCTGTCTCATATGGTGTCTTGAAAGACAAAATGTTATACATCTTTTTTTAATACCAACGCTGTGACCCTCATGGCTCTTTCCTTGTTTTCACACCTTTGACCTTCATCCCGATACGGATGGGAGAGGCCGCGCTGAAGAACATAATGTGAGATGATGTCTCATGTGGTCTGATAAGCAGCAGCTTCACACACTCACTCGCCCCTTCCGGATGACTGTGCGTACATATTCACGCTGTACTGGTGAAAACTTGTGCAATGTTAATAAAAGTACTCTGACTCTGACTGTCTTACGTCTTTTACCCCCGTTGAGTGAAAAAAGGTTGCGCAACTTATGGCTGCACTCCCGCTGTGATCCCCCGGTGACAGCCCGTCTTGTACGTGGCCCCCAAGCAGAACTGCAAGACGCCGCTTACAAGACGGGCTGTCACAGCGGGAGTGCAGCCAAAAGTTGCGCAACCTTTTTTCACTCAACGGGGGGTAAAAGACGTAAGACAAGAAGTATAAACCAAGCTTTAACCGTTGGCCACTCCAATCGTTTGAGGAAACCAAACTTTGAAGACATAAAAACTAGAGAGCATTGCTTTCACAAAGAATCAGGGTGGGGCAGGTTACAGATGGTGGTCGCCATCTTGGATGTTGATGGTGCTGCCCAATTTCCCAAAGGAACCTTTGTTATGCAGAGATGTAGCTACACACCAACGTCAGCAGCTCACTTAGTCTTCAAGTTCTCACAACATGCATGCATGCATGCATGGATGGATGGATGGATGGACGGAGGGCATTTCCAGTTAATAATAATAATAATGAATTTAATTTATAACGCACTTTTCATTAATGAAAATCTCAAAGTGCTACAAAGTACAACAAAATTAAAGATCAAATAAAACAAGTGATAAAACAAGTAAAATCAATAACAGTATCAACTAAGATCAAAGATAAAATCATGTGGAGGCAGAGTATGCTCGGTTAAAAAGAAAGGTTTTCAAGCCGCTCTTAAAGTCAACCAGTGACTGTGGAGCTCTCAGGCAGTCAGGAAGAGAGTTCCATAGGCGGGGGGCAGCCACACTGAAAGCCCGGTCTCCCATGGTCCTTAATTTGGTTCTCGGAATGTGAAGGAGATTACTGTTCTGTGACCGCAGAGACCGGGTGGATGAGTATGGAACAAGAATGTCCTTTAGACAATCTGGTGAAGTTCCCTCATTCTGTAGAATCTGGTGTGTGTGTTGGTACACCTGACGTTACACTTGAATCATTTTAGAACCTGCTGACGACCGGATGTTTTTACTCATGTCTTGATACGTCAAACCCTGGAAGCTGAAGAGGGTGGACTTTTGTTTCTCCTGTGACTGTTTAGTCTTAAAGCACCTGAATTATAAAAATAAAAACATTTGGACCTCCAGAATGAGTCAGTTTAACTTAACCAGGACACAACGGTAAGAACGTTTAACGGTCCACAAGCTCATCAGCATTCCTCCTCCAGGATCATCTACATTTAATCTGACTCCAACAGCAAAGCAGGACAAATAAAAACGATAATTAGTTGAAGTAATTAGGGCAACCTGCAGCGCGGTTTACTCCTCTAAAACCGGTTTCCAGGTGTTCTTCTTACCGACAATTCTTCTTCTGGCTGTGTCTTTGTCTAATCAGGCTCAGGATTGCTTCTTCATCGTAGTGGTGGTTGCACTTCTTGTTCTTCGCTGGGTTCACCATCTCCACCTGGGATAAGCAGACAGACTACATTCAGATGCTCACTTCTTAATAAAAGTGACACAAACGTGAGGAAGTGGGAATGTTCAAAAGAGAGAGCGTTCAGGAGGGATGTACCTGTGTGAGCGGGCAGGTGAAGTTTACTTGGCTCTGGGTGACGGCGATGTCCTCATCCAGCTCCTCCATGTTCTCCTCCGACTCCTCAGCTAAAAACACAACGTGCACATATGGTATTTCCAAAACCACATCGATGAACTGGAACTCCAACAAGGAATTATTTTCACAGAATGTGTCAGAGGTGACGAACACAACACTAAAACTTGTTTTTACATAAAGAGCCAGTCATGCGACGCTAAATGGAGGTAAAATCGTGTTGTGAATTAAAATATATTCACAATCCTGCAGCTTATGATGGGATGGCCGACAAAATAATGAAAACCGTCAATTCACACAAATCTGAACAGAGATGAGGTTCGATGAATGTTTTCTAATCAAGAAGTTATTGAACATCCATCCATCCATCCATCCATTTTCTTCTGCTTATCCGGGGTCGGGTCGCGGGGGTAGCAGCCTAAGTAGGGAGGCCCAGACTTCCCTCTCCCCAGCCACTTGGAGCAGCTCCTCCGGGGGAATCCCAAGGCGTTCCCAGGCCAGCCGAGAAACATAGTCCCTCCAGCGTATCCTGGGTCTTCCTCTGGGTCTCCTCCCGGTGGGACATGCCCGGAACACCTCACCAGGGAGGCGTCCAGGAGGCATCCTAACCAGATGCCCGAGCCACCTCAACTGGCTCCTCTCGATGTGGAGAAGCAGCGGCTCTACTCCGAGTCCCTCCCGGATGACTGAGCTTCTCACCCTATCTCTAAGGGAGAGTCCAGCCACCCTGCGGAGAAAACTCATTTCAGCCGCTTGTATCCGAGATCTTGTTCTTTCGGTCATAACCCAAAGCTCATGACCATAGATGAGGGTGGGAACGTAGATCGATCGGTAAATTGAGAGCTTTGCCTTTTGACTCAGCTCTCTCTTCACCACGACAGACCGGTACAGCGCCCGCTTCACTGCGGACGCTGCACCTATCCGCCTATCGATCTCACGCTCCAGTTTTCCCTCATTCGTGAACAAGATCCCGAGATACTTAAACTCCTCCACTTGGGTAAGGACCTCCTCCCCGACCCGGAGAGGGCACGCTACCCTTTTCCGGCTCAAGACCATGGCCTCGGATTTGGAGGAACTGATCCTCATCCCGGCCGCATCACATTCAGCTGCAAACCGCTCCAGCGAAAGCTGTAGATCACGAGCTGATGAAGCCAATAGGACCACATCATCTGCAAAAAACAGAGAAGCGATTCTAAGGCCACCAAAACGGATCCTCTCAACACCTTGGCTGCGCCTAGAAATTCTGTCCATAAAAGTTATAAACAGAATCGGTGACAAAGGGCAACCTTGGCGGAGTCCAACTCTCACCGGAAACGAGCCTGACTTACTGCCAGCGATGCGGACCAAGCTCTGACACCGGTCGTACAGGGACCTAACAGCCCATATCAAAGGGCCTGGTACCCCATACTCCCGGAGTACCCCCCACAGAACCCCCCGAGGGACGCGGTCGAATGCCTTTTCCAAGTCTACAAAGCACATGTAAACTGGTTGGGCAAACTCCCACGCACCCTCCAGGACCCTGTTGAGGGTGTAGAGCTGGTCTAGTGTTCCACGACCAGGACGAAAACCACACTGCTCCTCCTGAATCCGAGGTTCGACTATCCGACGGACCCTCCTCTCCAGAACCCCTGAATAGACCTTACCAGGGAGGCTTAAGAGTGTGATCCCTCTATAGTTGGAACACACCCTACGGTCCCCCTTTTTGAATAGGGGAACCACCACCCCAGTCTGCCAATCCAAGGGAACTGCCCCCGATGTCCACGCGATATTGCAGAGTCGCGTAAGCCAACACAACCCCACAACATCCAGAGCCCTAAGGAACTCAGGACGAATCTCATCCACCCCCGGAGCCTTGCCACCGCGGAGCTTTTTAACCACCTCGGCGACCTCAGCACCAGAGATTGGAGAGCCCGACCCAAAGTCCCCAGGCTCCGCTTCCTCAGTGGAAGACGTGCCAGTAGGATTGAGGAGGTCTTCGAAGTATTCCGCCCACCGACTCACAACATCCCGAGTTGAGGTCAACAGCACGCCATCCCCACCATAAATGGTGTTGGTCGCGTACCGCTTTCCCCCCCTGAGACGCCGGATGGTGGACCAGAATCGCCTCGAAGCCGTACGGAAGTCATTCTCCATGGCCTCTCCGAACTCCTCCCACGCCCGAGTTTTTGCCTCAGCAACCACCCGAGCCAGCATGCCGCTTGGACTGCCGGTACCTATCTGCTGCTTCCGGGGTCCCACAGGCCAAAAAGGCCCAATAGGCCCAATAGTTATTGAACAATTTAAGATAAACGTTAAATAGCAGTTCACATGTTTAACAAATGTATAGACAGCTTTTATTGAAAGGAGAAAGTAAATCTAGTATGACTGCTGCATCAGCGTGTATTTCTAAAGGTTGGGTTTTGTATATTCCAGGTTTACATTCCCTCAGGGCAAAGGAGAACTACAGATCTGTAGATAATCAATAAATCTATATGTAGTAACAAAAGTTTGTACCAGTGGTAAAACGTGCTGAACAGACCTATGTGTGCTGCACAGTGACCAAAGTTTGGTATCTAGTGTCTACCGTATTTTTCTGTCTATAAGTCGCAGTTTTTTTTTTTGTTTGTTTTTTGCATAATTTACATGCCAATTGACTTATAGGCTGAAGCAACGTATTTATGGATTTTTTTCCCCATATTTATAAGCCATGTTTTGGCTGAGATACGATCGTTTCCATTCATTCTGACTGGGAAAAAAATTGAGCAGTACCATTTTCAGCCACTTGATGTTCGCAGAGTAGTAGTAGCTATAAGGCATGCCGTTGTATCATGTAATAGGTAAACGTAGATATAATGACAAATTCAAAAAAGTTTAAGAGAAAAACTGGACTTTATTTATTATACTTTATGGTTTTTTATTTTATTTTATTTATTCAATTATATATATATATTTTTGAATTTACCATGTCCTGACCTGGATGACTGAGAATCTTCACCAGCTATTAATGACACAATCGGCTTGCCATAATACCCCCACCTTCGTTCTGCTCGCTGCTTGGAGCAAGTCAAACCAGCTGCACCGCCTGGGCAAAATGCAGCTAATTTGACTATTAAGTACATTTATTAAGCAAATGCTAGACTGAGACACACCTTTGCCATAATTTCTAGCAAACAAATAATTGTTTTTAGGTATTTATCTTGTTAAATTTGCACAGCGACTCGTCGTGTGCACGTGTTTACTTCAGCGTATCGACTTTTGAAATGCAGCTGATTTGACCATCGAAGTGTATTTATTAAGCAAACATTAGACTGAGATGCACATTTACTATAATTTCGAGCAAACAAATAATTGTTTTTAAGCGTTAATCTTGTTAAATTCTTGTTAAAGTCCTCTCGTGCACGCTCCTACGGCCACCATTTGGCAGCCCATTGATTTTTGGCACAACACCGGCACACATTTCCAGGTTGTCAGCGGTGATGCATAATGGATGTGACGTATACGGCAAAGCAACAGGTTTATGGATTTTTCCACTTTATAAGACATATTTAGACTGATGCAACTTATAAAGCAGTGCGACGTGTATGACAGAAAATACAGTACTTGATCTTAAAACGCCTCACTCTGAAAGCCCTCTGCAAGGCAGGTGATCCCACACACCCACTACACAGCCGCTTTAGACTGCTGCCATCAGGGAGGAGACTGAGGAGTCTCCAGGCTCGTACCAGCAGACTGAGAGACAGCTCTGTTCATCAGGCAGTCAGGATGCTAAACACTCTGCCTGCTCTGCCTCCCCTCCCATTTGAACTGCCTTAACACAAAAAACTTTCTCACACATTACCACTCAACACAAAGTTTTTAACACTGGACTCTGTGTCATCAAACGGGTTATTCACTAAACTCTCGGTCATGTGCTCATTCAGTTTGCACTACTTCTCATATTTGCACTAATGTTTGTATTACATTACTGCCTATAGTCATACTACTGTTTACATTCACTGTTTACATTTATTACTACTGCTTTACATTTATTACTACTGTTTACATTTACACTACTTTTATCTACACTACTGCAGATACATATACAGTATTCTCTGACTAGCCTTATCTAAGGATGCCAAATGTGCCTTATGTGCCTCACTGCATATGCCACTTTGCCTCTATACCAACATCAACTACCTCATACATATACTGTGTACATTAACTCATATGCTGCTGTGCCACTCTTTGCAAATGTCAATGCTAGAACCTTCAGTTTATTTTATAGATATACTTTTTATACTTTTTATACTACTATGCAAAAACTCAGGACAGTATTACACTTTTATTATTTCATTTTATGCTTATGTTCATTGGGTGTTTGGTGTTTTAGGGGTGTTTGGTGTTTCAGTGTTGGTGTAAATTTTCATACTTTTATACTATTATGAAAAAACTCAGGACAGTGTTACACTTTTACTATTTTATGCTTATGTTTATTAAATGTTTTAGTGTTTAGATGGTTACTGTTGCACCGAGGGACCAGTGTTGCCAGATTGGGCGGTTTACCGCCATTTGGGCGGTTTTCACTCTCTACTTAGCGGCTAAAAATAGCTTCGGGCGGGTGGTGATAATTTGGGCGGATTTGGAGTCAGATCGGCGGTTTCTGAGTTAACTATTAAATGAATTTCAAACAATCATTCATCATTATTTCAAAGCAAAGCTCCTCTGACCTTTCTCCATCACTGATTGGCTATTGTCATCTGCCAGGGCGATCCCAACAGAGAACTGGTGAGGCAGTTATATGGACACCTCGTTGAGTGGGCAGGTCCGTAGCGGCGGTACGTCAGAGCGGCCGCCATATTGGATGTGGCAGAACTGCCGGTCAACTGATAGAAGGAAACGGACTGAACTTCATAAAGCACCGTTTTACAAAGTGTTTTATGGCTGTCATTCACACACACCGTGTGAATGACATTTGGACATATATTTGGAAAGCAAACATGCACCAAAGACAACATTTATAACTTTTAAAGTGATTAATAAAAATGTTTATTCCTTAAATGTTTAGGTTACAGTATAGGTAAACACTAATTTTGAGTGTTTACAACTAATAACGTGTGTAACACTATTACTGTGATGATAAATATAGAAATATTCATTAGTGAACATTTAATGTGTCTATAATAATCAGGTCCTGAAATGTGACATGTTGATTTTCTTAATAAAGAGCACCAATGATCACATTTAACTGGTTTTGATTAATCACATTGAACAAATAAACACCGATATATCTTTACAGGAGTTGGGGGTACTGTGTGTGTGTGATTTTATATATATATATATATATATATATATATATATATATATATATATATATATATATATAATTTTTTTTGTAAATACAGAAGTAAAAAAAGAAAAAGTCTGTTGGATAAAAGAAGAAGCGTTTCTACAATTTTTTAACCCATCCAGAGGACCTAACTCTTATCCCCCCCCCCGCTTTGCTGTATGTGATGTGTCACGTGACACTTTCTGATTGGGCGGTTTTTCGGCGGTGTTTAACAGATTTTTGGGCTGGAAAACCTGGATTCTATCTGGCAACACTGCGAGGGACTGAGAGAAACGCAATTTCGGTCCTGTGTATGTCCTGTACATATTGCAGTTCTGACAATAAAGTTGACTTTGACTTTTGACTTTATTCCACCAAATGAAGTGTTTCCTTCCTACAATTCATGTTTTAATAAGTGAATTGTAGTTTTCTGTTTTAAACAGGTCTCATAATGACAACTATTTGTAGTGTTTCTGAACACGGGTGTTTTACAGCAATAACATCATCCAAGCTGACACACATACAAATTGCTGTTGTTGTTTTTTAAAGTTTCACTTGTTTACCAAAGAACTTTGTTGTATTTTAAGTGTCTAAAAATATATTTTTAACATGTAATGCAGAGGTGATCGTTATTTTGCACAAATGAACAAAACCTACTCTTGACCAGGCCTTTCTAAACTTTATTCGCCGACACAGGATTGAAACAGAGTCAACGTTTCAGTCGTGCTCGTGAGGTTCTTGTGGCTCCAGTTGTCCACCACGTGTTTCCATCACCGAAGCTGGGAAACAAACTGGTTTGATTTTTGTCCCCAGTCTGGTCATTCCTCAGGCTTACCTTGCTGAAGAGAGTTCTTGATGCTGTCCTTGAAGGCAGCCATTTTGGGGTGATTGTGCAGCTCGGCGTCGGACAGTTGAGCGACTCTTTGCGTGAACTGCTCCTTCACTCTGGCAGACAAGCTGAACATGGCCTCTGGCTGCTGAGCGGCCTCTGGCAACCTGCACAAAGACACAAACGCTGCTTTTAAACACGTTTTGACCTCAACTAAATTTTAAACAGGCGCCGTAAGAAATGCGAGAACAGAAAGCACAGAGGAGGCAGTCCACCGAGCACTGCATCAAATGTTTTAACGTGCGCTTCATTAATCGTACGGACTGCTGCCCCACAGTACCTGAGTGACTTCTTGTACGATGTCAACAAAGTGGTTGATCTCCCTGTCCAGCTGAACACACTCCAGAATCATGGCCTCCATCTTTTTGATACCAGGGTTCATTGCTTCATCTTTAATAGTAAAAGCAGAGTCAAGTCAACAAATACAGTACTGTGTTAACACTTTATCACAAATAAATTATAAATTCTTAGACTAAAATGATGCATAAGTACCGTAACTTGTTTTTAAGAGCTCATTTTACAGCTGAGGGAGAACAACTTGACTTTTACATCAATGGGCACAAGTTGACCAAAGTGGGTCACTTTAAATATCTTGGAAGCTTTGTCAGCGGTGACTGCAAGTTAAATAAGATTACTGTGCACATCCACGCTGCCTCCCGTGCTGCAGACTCAGGCTGAGTTTAACAACAGAAACTAAACTTAAAAGTGTATAATCAGTGTGATACCAGTGATGTTGTATGGAAGCGAGGCTTTGACACTTTACCACCATCATATCAAAAGTCTAACACTCATCAACACCGTAATAGATCCATTTTAAAAATCAAATAGGATAATCATATTACAAATGAAGTTCTATCTAGACCGTGCCATGTCTGAGGACATTGAGATCACACTTATGAGAAATGGATTAGGTTGTACACGTTGCACGCCTGCCTGTGGACCGATTAGTCAAGATGCTGCAATATGGGGAACTTGTGGATGGTTCTAGAAAGCTTGGTTGCCATTTTCTTAGATACAGTGTTATAGATACTATCAAGGACACTGTGAAACGTGGTGATGCATTCTACAAATGGAAGGGAGTTGTAACAGAGGCCACAGTGACGAAGGTGTATTTATTTATAACATTAGCAAAAAGATGGGACTTCAACCAAAAGAAAGGCAACAAAAGGGAGAGGAAGAGAGCTTGGAACGAAAGGAATTAATGAACTGTCTGTGTACAACCAATGAACTTTCACTATAAATGTTTACATCTATATATAGCCATATACGGTATTTGACTATGCCTCCTACAAACTCTCATGAATTGTCTTACCGGTATAACTTTAGACAGAAATGATCCCAACAAAAACACAATACAGTAAATTTATAACTGGATCATTGCAGGTAATAGCACTGGTGTCTATCCTTCAGGAGGGATCAAAACCTTGGTGAGGTGATGAGGCTTGCATGATCCAACGAACCATTTGGTGGTGCTGTCAGGAGCATAAGAACCTTGTAGGACCACCCAAAGGGGTAAGGATGATGGTGGTGTTCCAGACAGAGACATCTGAAGACCTCAGTGGCAGACCACGTGGATGAAGTCTGCAGCATCTTTTCAAGTTCCAAAAGTCTTGGATCCTCCTGCCATTGGAGCCACCTTGGAGAGATGTCAAGGACCGTGTGTTTGCTGATGTGCAATGACATCTCCATGTTAAAACGAACCCATACACCGGTGTCTTCATGGAATTTGTTTCAAGCTGGGAGGACTAAATAGTGTCCTTAATGAAAACAAAAAGACCCATATGAAATCCATCATCCTCAAAAAAAACCTTCAATGGACAGTCCCCTTCCCAAACAGATCTTCTATTTCTAACTATGGAAAACAAGTTGAGGTCAAAAGAAACACTTCAAAGACACAGTGATGGAGCATTGATTGGACCAGTGGAGAAGAGCATGCTGTGGACCGACCACACTGGAGGACATTTATTCATCAGGGAATTGACTAGTTCAAGAAACAAAAAAGCAAACACCTCAAAGAAAAACAAAAACAACTTGCAGCCAATCCTGATCAACCCAGATGTCCAACGACCACCACCTGTGGAAAAGTCTGCTCATCCAGACTGGGACTCTTCAGTCACTGAAGGATCCAGAATCAACAGGAGACATCATCTGTTAGTCAACAAGGGACAGGCTGAATG
This sequence comes from Garcialebias charrua, assembly GCA_038048925.1. Taxonomy (NCBI): domain Eukaryota; kingdom Metazoa; phylum Chordata; class Actinopteri; order Cyprinodontiformes; family Rivulidae; genus Garcialebias; species Garcialebias charrua. The sequence continues at coordinate 72,687 of JBBPBX010002250.1, read as the reverse complement.
GATCTACTGTATTTTCTGGTGTATAGGTCGCACCGGTGTATAGGTCGCACCTACGTTTAGCTCTGCTGCAAATGTCTGCCACAGGAGCACACAGCAAGGCTTTTAAGAAGATTAACACTTAAAAACAATTATTTGTTTGATAAAAATTATAGCAAATATATGTCTGAGCTGAACTTTTCCTTAATAAATGAACGTAATTGTGAAATGAGCTGGATTTAAAAATTTGTTTCGCCGAAAGTGATAAGCCATATATAGGTCGCAGGCCTTGAAAAAAACCCATAAAAAGGTGCGACCTATACACCGGAAAATACGGTACTGAGGTAATGTTAGTCAACAAGGGGCAGGCTGAATGGATCTACTGAGGTAATGAAAGTTTCCCCGTTTCCTTGCTCTTCAGCAAGTCTTCAGAAATCTGTTGTTCACTTCTTTAAACCAGGCGTGCTGGAGAAGAGAAACATCTAAAACATGAAGGATGATGGTCCTCCAGGACCAGGATGGACAACCACTGTCCTGGACTATTCAATGTCAATCAGATACACGTAACATTGCTAACCTCTTCATGATTTCTTCTACTGAACCAGACCAACTTTCAAGGAGTTTTGATTAATATTAATAGGTCGGATTTCTTCTACTTGGATTTTGGCTGTTTTTTTCACTCAGTTTTCTTGCACCAAAACCTAACAGCACATGTTGGACAAGTTTCAATTCAGTTTGAGCACCAAGTCACAACAGAAGTCATCTCAGGGCACTGAACAGAAACATTCATATACAGTATATATAAAAGTAAGTTAATAACAATACTGTATTTATCTGAGGAGCAGACTGTTTTGAGTTTAACTCCATCACAGACTCTCATCTTGAGCAAGCATGAAGGCGACAGTGGAAAGAAAAAACTCCCTCATGAGGAAGAAACCTTTAGCAGAACCAGGCTCAGGACAAGCGGCCATCTGCTTCAACCAGCTGGGTTTGGTAGGAACAGATACACAATGGCAGGTTGAGAATCATGTTAATGTAGAAATAAATTCAAATGAAAACTACTGTATTCAATTGTAACAATTAATTTTAATAAGTGAGGTCAATTTGTCCTCCATAACATAACATGGCCAACCCTAAAAAAATGAAAGTCTTAATTCCCAGTCTTGAAACTGGACAATGTGTCAGCTTCATGGACAGAAACTGGAAGTTAGTTCCACAAGAGAGGAGCCTGATAAGTGAAAGATCTTCCATTCTGCTTTTAGAAACTCTAGAAACCACAAGTAAACCTGCAGTCTGAGAGTGAAGTGCTCTGTTAGGAAAATATGGAACAATAAATCTGTCATACAGCTGATTTGTATTGGATCGTTTGATTTATGATCTGCAATGTTTTTATGTTTTTCGTGTTGTACTTCACTGTCTGTGTTGCCTGTTGCGTGTTTGTTTGTCCAGCACTTTGGTGTGGACTTGTTCCTGTTTAAAGTGCTTTATAAATAAAATGGTATGGTATGGTATACAAGATGGAGCTAGGTTGTTGAGAGCTTTGTAGGTTAGATCTAAAACCAAGTGACAAGTGAGGGGCATGAGTAAAAAATAAAAATAAAAGAAGACATTTCTGTCAAACAAGCCATTCATTGATAACCAAATGAAGCATGGTTGACCCTGAAGCAGCTTCAGTTTGTGATATTTACCCCGAGCTTCCACCAGGTCCATGGCAACGTCAGTCACAACGTCCATTCCTGTCCCGATGTCTTCCTGGCAGCCTTTCAGGCTTGACAAGGTCCCTTTAACCGCGGTCATGGACATTATGAAGACTAAATGTCACCTTAAAGACACAAACTTGAAACTCACTTAACGTTAGCCCGACAGGCTAACGTTCACAAAGCTACTTCTGCTCCAGCGGACAGGCCTTTATCACTACAGGTTTGTCACAGAAAGGCTGAAATCAAGTTCAAGTGACGTCGAAGAAAAGTTTAAATTAAACAAAGTGAGGCATGCAGCGAAATACAGTACAGTTCACAAATTAACCGCGCCAAAAACAAACAAAAAGAAAGGTTAAGTTTTAACTTCCGGTTACACGTTTTTCAAAGTAAAAGCCTCACTCGCCGCAGATGAAAATGGACAGCACATTATGCCTCCTACCCACTGCACAACTGCAAACGCTCCTGCCGTCCCCCATGAGGAATCACATTTATTGATACACATCATTAAGAAATGGCACATGATATTTGTACATAAAGTTTAATCACAACAAAATTATTGTACAATCTAATATTAGTGCAAAATGTTATTATTCTAAACAATGAAATGTAAAAAAAAACTAGCTGAGATGTCGACACGTCTTACAGATCAAAAGGTATTAAAACAACCGTTTTGACAAATTAAGCTGCTGTAAAAACAGCAATTCCTCAGCATTTGAACTGTTACTGTATGAAAAGTACAGGTAAAAATATAAGACGCAATGACACCATAGATGATTGCTGTAATGTTTGAGTGGACAAAATATTTGTTTTATTGGAGATGTGTGTGCTTTCTCCACTGATAAAAACATTTACAGTGGAGAAACATCCGTTGGCAACAAGAGCAACATTTTCAGGTGAAACTGCTCCTTCCAGATCATTACAATATTGTTCTAAACTCGTCAAAAATGAAAGTGGGCACATGAGCTTCAACCACCTTAAGAACACAGAGAGAAAAAAATGCATGTTACTATTCCTCAGAGGTTTAGACTTGACATATAATAAGAGCTAAACATATGAGTAAAATTATACAAATTCTGAGTAGACGTTTTCAGAAGAATCTTAGAGACAGCTCTATCAGGATATTTTTAGGAGCACTACAAAAGGTAATGTTATCCTACCTTTCGTGAGAGTTTTGTGTACTTCACATAATCTTCAAGGAACATCAGAGCTCCCACCACGTCTGATGGCATGTCAGGGATTTTCTGGCTGTGATAGATTTGAACAGAAACTTACTAAAAATACGAGGGCATACGTAACAATCAGATGTTCAAATTATATAAAAAAAAAAAAAAACATAAAAATCATCATAGAAGGTTTTGTCACCTCGTGCACTGGTCCATGATGGAGCGGATGAACTGACCAATGAGAGCCAGGAACTGGTGTGTATATCTGGAGTGGAACTGTTTGAGCAGGGTGAGCATACCAAGCATCAGAGGAAGCCAGTCTACTGGCTCTGTGGCTTTCCTGCACGTCATTCCTGTAAGTAAATAAATAAATAAATAAAAATTTAAAAAGTAAGTCATACAAACCCCACAAAATAACTGATCATTACTGGTTCAACAGTCAAAATACCCAATGTAATAAAATAAAAACACTCAAATGATGTAAAACACAGTAATGAGTGGTAAATTAAATTATCATTTTTTTCTCAGCTGCTCCCTTCTTCAGGCATTGCCACAGTGAACTGTCACACAAAGACTTGGCAGTTATTTTTACACCGATGCCCTTCCTGACGCAACCACAGACCACCGAGCTACCACAGCCCTCTGTATGGAGCACAGAGCTGCTGTCTAGGGTGCTCAGGGGAGCGGATGGTGAGGGTTAAGGGCCTTGCTCAAGGGCCCAGAGTGGGGCAAATGAGGGTAAAAGCAGGAGTGGGTGCTTCACCTACCTCGCCCACATTTTGATGTTGTCGGTACCAGGAGTTGAACCAGCGATCTTCCAATCGCAGGCTCACCTTCTCTAACCTCTTCACCACCACTCCCTCAAGTGGTAAATTAATAGTAACGTAGCAAAATACTGTATAACCACTCTTTTTTATGTAGCATTCTAAAAAATAATAATTTTATTTCACCTTTCTTTATACAGATTAGTCTAATTGAGTGAAGAGGACTCATTTTCAGGACACCTGATTTAAACAGACAACATACAGAGAACAATAAACAACATACACATAAAAAATAATTACAAATAATAGTGTTATAAAAACAATCCTACCAACATGTCATATAAAACAAGGTAAAATATTAAAAACAAGAACATTTGTGCTTCAATGTTTCTAACAATGTTTAAAATCAAAGAGGACAACTTCAGATCTTGTTGCAAGGTGTTCCAGGAAACAGGAGCAGCGTAACAAAAGGCCTTTTTATAGAGTTCAGTCCACACTGAGAGAACGCTGCAGGTAATGAAGGCCTGAGAGTGCACACTATAACTGCACTGATGACGTGACATGTGGGAGGAGATATAAGAAGGCAACAGACCAAGAGGCGATTTAAAGATGAAAATGTACCAGTGAGAGAGTCTGAAGTTAATGATGACCAATTGACCAATGAATACAGGGTGTAATGATGAGTATGGTAGTTACAGCCAGTTATGAATCTTAGTGCACCGTGATAGACAGCATCCAACAGCTGCAGTCAATGCAGGGAAAGAGCGTAGCAGTTACAAAGTGTTTCTTAGCATTCAGTTAGACAGGATCTAAACCCACTTTATATGTTGTCTGTCTAAAACAGGTCTCTCTTGTAAATGAGTCCTCGTGACTCAATGGGACTAACCTGTATAAATAAAAGTTGAATGAAAAGTGGCAGCTATAAGTCGTTTCCTGGTGTACAGTTAAACAAGATCCGATTCTGAAAAATAATTTTAGTTTTGCTTTGTTTTAAATAGGTTTTCAATATGTGGCTTAAAAGAGAGATGTGCATCAATTAAAATTCCCAGGTATTTGTAAGAGTCCACAAACTCAATAGGAACACCCTGTATGGATGAGATAGGAAGAAGAACTGCTGGCACCAATTTTCTGTTTGAAAACAACATCCCCTTGGTTTTATCAGAAATTATCACCAGTTTGAGATGGAACAAGTCTGACTGAATGATGTCAAGCTGGAAAACCTTGGCAACTGTGTTAGCTCAACGATAAACAATTGTATTGTCAGCACAGAGATGAAAGGAGGCATCAGGAATGTTTGACCTACATTACTTACATAAATTGTAAAAAGAGTGGGTCCTAAAACTGAGCCTTGTGGCACACCATTAGTGACCATTAGATAAAGTACCATTGTGTTGTACACAGTTTACATTCAACCTTTATTTATACAGGTTACAATGCCTTCGACCTGAGAGATAGTTAGAAAACCAACCAACAGTGTGATCTGAGAATCCGATATCTGAGAACGTATGGCATAAGATGTGACAATCTACAGTATCGAAAGCTTTGGACAGATCTGAGTAAAGTGCAGCACAGTACCGTAAGCTTTAAGCGTCCAATGCTTCAACAACATCATTAAAAACCTTTAGCGAAGAAGTCATGGTGCTATGTTGTTTCCTGAAGCCAGATTGGTGGGAAGATAAAATGTTAAAAGAATCCAAATACTTCTTGACTTGAATATTTACAAGTTTTTCTAAAACCTTAGCTAAAATACAGAAAATAAATTCTTTTTTTTTAAATGATAGTGATGGATTTTTAGGCCAAAAAGACATTTTCTAAATAACTAAAAATCAAAATTGATTGACCAATTGTACTGAACTTTATAGCCATTTATATCTATGACAAAGCAAATGGATAAATAAAATAAAAAACTACCTTGGTTTTTGCTGTACTGAAGCTTAGGCAGCTGGGCGATGACAAACAGGAAGTTGATGATTGGGAAGTACGGGAGACGCTTTGTTGTGATGTAGATCTGAATAAGGTACAAGTAGATTTTTTTATTTATTTAATTCAGGCTGATTGAGATTTGAACCAAACTAAATTAAAATACAAAAAACATTAGAATGGCTAACCTTGTTAAGTGGGTTGTGAATCCCAGCAGCCTCCAGGTATGCAGTGATATCGTACAGCAGAGTGTTGTCCTCTTTAGGGTATGGCAGAGTTGGGTCTTGGTAGTGGGCTTCAATGTCAGCTAGAAGAGACCTGGCAAGGACAGAATCAAAGCACATTTTAAATGAGCAGTATGCTGATGTCAACAGTCGCTGAGGAGATGTGAATAATTAATGTTTGTAGTTTTGGAGATTAGTTTTTTCTGGGCTGGAAACGAACAGAGAATGCAAATAACCCATAATGTTTTTGGTGCAAAATATTTAAGTGTGTAGAAGTTGCACTGGGGAGAAGAACAGAGGTGAGGAAGAGTAACAGATCCTGGCGAGTGGAGGGAGCAATTTTATCCACCACCAGGTACAATGGAGGAGCCAGTGGGTGGCCATTGGTGACCTTAGTGTGTGTACATATGTATGTACATATATACAATATATATATATATATATATATATATATATATATATATATATATATATGTATATATATATATATGTATATATATATATATATATACAGGTATTCCCCGATTTACGAGCGAGATCCGTCACTAGGGGGCGCTCGTAAACCGGAAATCTCGTAATTTGGAACGGCCGCCATTTCCTTCGTAAACCCGGAAGTCCGCTCGTAAATTGGAACGGTTTTCGCCAGCGCACCTAAAAACACTCTATTTTCATCTAAAAACTACTTTTGAGTGCATAAAAATGATCGGAAACGTGTGTTTATATGCTTAACTTGCTAACTGTAGTGAAAAAACACATGAAAACTCAGTATTTTTTTCGTTTTTTCCAAAAATTCGCAGCTCGTAAGTCTGGAATCTCGCAGATCAGAGCGCTCGTAATTCGGGGACTACCTGTATATATATATATATATGTATGTATGTATGTATGTGTGTGTGTGTGTGTGTATGTATGTATATGTGTGTGTGTGTATGTGTATATGTATGTGTACAGTATATGTATATGTAAAGGTAGTCCCCGACTTACAAACGAGTTCCGTACCTACGGGCCGTTCGTAAATCGAAAATTCGTAAGTAGGATCACATACAAAAAATAAAATATATACAGTACTGTATATATTTTTTTATGTATTTATTTATTTATTTTTTATAAATAAATAAATGTACAGTACTGTACAGTTACCAAGCACTTAGCCTACCATAACAGTTTTTAAAGATGAAGGAGTGAGTTGAATTGTCTCCCTTTGGAGCCTGCTAGGGAGGAGGGAGACAATTCAACTCACTCCTTAACTGTGTTATGATAGGCTAAGTGCTTGGTAACTGTAGAGTACTGTACATTTATTTATTTATTATAAAAATAAAAAGTTTTATTTTATTTTATTTTATAATGAGATGTGTTCCTAAGTCCGAAACGTCGTAAGTCGGGGACTACCAGTACAGTATATAGACGGGTTTAAGACGGATGGACGGACAGACACACACAGGTACATACATACATATACAGACAGACAGACAGACTGATGGATTGATGTATTGATTGATGGATAGCTGGATGCATAGATACATACAGTATAGATTTGGCTGTAGCCATCTTGGATTTTGACATGGCAACCCAATTTTTAAAAGAAACCTTTCCTATGCCTAGATGTAGCCATACACCAAAATGGAATTCAGTACATTATTTATTTTTCAAGCTAATCATGAGTCACAACATGTATGGACGTACGTACGGAGGGAGGGTATTTCCTATTCCCCCTTTTTATTTTGTGACAAAAGGACAAAAACCACATTCTCAAAGAGCAGTGCAACAATCAGCACCTGCTTGGTGGTGACAACAGTCTTACTTGTTGAGATTTTCCAGGGCAGCAGCCAGATGTTTGGAGTCAAACTTGCAGGAGTAGTTCAGCTCGTTAGCAATCTGCTGTCTGAGAATCTGCATCTGACCAACCTACAACCAACACAGACATTTTTATTTTATTTTTTATTTTCATGACATCTTGTCTTTGGATTAAAAAAACTGGACGTAATATTATTTAATGGTGTAAAAGTTTGGACCGCTACCTTCATAATGGCATCCAGGTAGGAACCCCAGATCTTATGAGACTTGGCAACAGCATTAGCATACACTTTGTTTGCATTGGCTAAAACAACAAAAACATTTGTTTTGTAGAAGTTAATGATAAAATATGGCAGGTTGTACATGTACTATGGGTGAATACCTACCCACAATGCCTTGGACTGGATTGACAGCAGCCAGCAGGATTCTGAAGACATCCACAACTGCTTTGTCTTTCAGGATGGTCTTCTGAAGCATCATCAGGAAGTTCTGATGACACAGGTTGTAAAATATATATTTAGGACCCGCAACAAATACAATCAACTCCTTTAAAATATTTCAGGGTATTATTCTGTCATGATAATTACCTGAAGTTCCTTGACGATCATGAAGCAGAGCAGCCGGTCCAGTCCATTGAGACCAAAGGTACCCAGCGTGTTCTGGATCTCAGAGAACAGCCTGTTGTTGGTCACCTCCTGGTGGCTCTTCAAGTCGTACCATGTGTTCAGTTGGTCGATGTAGCATGTTGCCCTGTAGACAAGAAACTTGTTTATCAGACTCGATTATCTGAGAGCCACCTTCTAAACTGTTCTGATTCCGTGACGTACTTGGAATCAGTAATTCTTAAAATCTCTCTGCAGAGACGACCGATGAAGGTAGCAGACTCATCCACGGGGGCGAACTTTGGAATTGGTATGTGGGTGGACTGGTGCACACTCTGCCAGTCCTGGATCTGGAAAACACAAAACCCTTCCATTACAGATTGCACAGTAATAAACTACTGTTATTGTCAATCTAGTGTGTTCATCCTGACCTTTGTCCTGAGGAAACAGTTGCACTCTTGCTCCACATTGTAGTTGATGATGCGAGACACTTCCTCCTGCCAGATTTTTAGGCCATAGATGCTGACATAGTCCTGGATGTACTCGAACGACCGGTAAAATCCATCCATGGTGGCAGCCATCTCCTTCAACTTGGGCATAAGTTCACTGGGCTGAGAAAAAATACAAATTTAGTCTGTATTTGTTTCCACTGCTGTTACCTTTGATGCTTACAGGGCAGAAAAGTCCATTTTATAATGATTTAATTCAGTGAATCAGTAGAAAACAAGCGGTATACTGATGTCCCCCATCACTGAGGGATTTGATTAGTAAAGGAATTGAACACAGAATGCAAGTAAACCTTAATGTTTTTGGTGCAAGTTATTCAAATGGGTAGGAACTGCACTGTGGAGAAGAACAGAGGGAGTTTTCTTGCTTGTCCGAGGTGGTGCAGAGTGACAGATGGTGGAGAGTTGGGGACCACCAAGCACAATGGTGGAGCCAGGTGGTGGCCATTGGTGGCCTTGGCTACCGCAGATTAATCTTAAGCCCCTCCAATCATTTGAAGAAACTATACTTTTAAGGAATATAAAAACTAGAAAAGCATGGTTTACTTAAAATGATAGGAGTGGCCAGTTTGCATACATACAGTATATGGCAGTGGCCATTTTGGATTTTGATGTGGCAACCCAATTTTCAAACGATACCCTTTTCATGCCTAGATGTAGTCAGTACCTCACTTGTTTTTTTATTACGCTCACAACATTCACAGATGGACAAAGGGTATTTTCAATGCCCCCTTTTCGCTCTGTGATGGGGACAATAAACATCCCAGAGTAATCTATGTAATCTTATTTCATAAACCTAAACTTGAGGTTGAAAAGGCTCTAAAATGTAAAAACACGCTGTGATCAGTGGGAAACAGATCGGTTTTCTAACCTTAACCTTTGAGTTGAAAGTTAAGCCTTTGTGCAAAGCAAGTGCCACCCTCTTCACCAGCTCCTTCCTGATGCCATCCTCCAGAAGTTGCTTGGGATCCACCTAAAACATCACAGCTTGTTAATGGAGTCAACATGACAGCCTGTACGCTGAACCCTCCCCAGAGAAACAAGGTTTTAATGGTCTATTAGAATAGATCACAAACAAGATAAAAAAGATTTACTTCAATGATCCCAACTAGAGTTGTCTTCATCATCAAGATGCCCTCAGTGAAAATGGAGATGTCATGAGTGAGCTTGGCCACCTAAAATCACATAAAGAGTATATTTTTACTGAACAATTGGTCAAAGTCTGTTCATTGTGGTTGAAGAAAAGAATATTCTTCAATAATTAACAACTTGAACAGCATTACCAAACACTAACCATGTTGTTTTCATGTTTACACCCATGACAACCAGATGTCATGTCCAGTTATTTCATAATGGGCTTTCTAAAATGAAAAATGTGACCTTGACGTTTCCTCGGCTTAATTAAAGTGAGCCTGCAACCAGGCAACAACTTCTTTTCTGATTCGTGCTTCACTTCAAACACCGTGGGGGGAGATTGGGATTTTTTTTTTTTATGGACTAAAGTTCAGAAATGCCAGCAAGCACGAGAAGTTAACACCAAAACAGAACATCATGAGGCCTTAATCAAAGTTCTTCATTTCACCCAAGATCAAAAAACTTTAATTTTACACTTCAATAACGTTCATTCAGATATATGAATTCAAAAAAAGGTTGTACTTCATAGCGAGCACCCAGCTGGGAGTAATCCTTCAGCTTGTCCTTATCCAGTCGTGTGGGCACCTCCATGATGTCGTGGATCTGAAGTTTGATGATTTTGGCCAGCGAGGTGAACATGCTCTCTGGGATAATCTGAAGCACCTACAGGAAAGAAGATCAAAGTTACAAACTTAGGACCAGCAGGAAATAGGAGATGTAAGCCAGAAGAGTCATGATTAGGAAAACAACAATGATCACAGCTTCTTTTTGGTTAAAACTGTTGAGCAGATGGTTGCAGAGACGTTTATCATCATTAAAAACTATCGCTGTGCAGATCCTGAGTGATCATTTGCAACACGCTGAGCTCATTTGTTCCAGAAATGAGATGCTGCTCATTTATGTGAAAACCAGAGAGCTTATCAGTCTTGCCTGATTGAAACTTTCCTTTCAAACAAAATCCAGGAACGTAGTACCTTTCTGACATACGCCACCAGCTCTCCAGAGTAGAACTGCGAAACGCTCAGCAGGTCGGTGCTGTTGGCCTGGTTGATGCGCAGCAACGGAAGATCCAACGCAGACGCCAGCTGGTCACACGAACACACCCACAAAATAATCATTTACACCATTTTTTATTTCTGGTCGATATCCAGAGTTTGCATGTGTGGCATAAACTGATCACCTTCAAGAACGTGGCTCTGAGTTTTGTGACCATGGACGGGTTGTTTCTGATGCTCTCCTGCATGATGGCTGTGAAGCTGCAGAGCAAACAGGAAAAGGCTGAGGTGAAAAACTCCTCTCAGACAGGAGGAAAGCCCAAAACAAGTTAAAATAATGGCAGCACTGTGGTCTTTCTGACTGACTGGGTTCAATACACATTGTATAAGAGACAGAAAGAGCTACAAGGAGAAGAAACACTGTTCAAAACAAAAATATGACTCAACCAAAACTTCCTGATGTGAAACAAGGAATACGACGATGTCCCCCGCCGCTGAGGGATTTGAACAGTGAATGTTTGTAGTTTTGGAGGAGAGTGTTTTTTCTGGACTGGAATTGGACAATGAATGTAAGAGAATTTTGGTGCAAGATATTCAAGAAAGTAAGAGCACTGTGGAGAAGAACAGGAAGGTTTTTTTTGTTTCTTTTGTTTGTCTGAGGCAGCGCAGAGTGATGAAGGGAGTTATCCAATGGAGGAGCCAGGGGGTGGCCAATGGTGGCCTTAACCACCACAGATTAGTCTTTGGCCACCCAAGGGCCACTCCAATCCTTTGAGGAAACTATATTTTTAAGCAGCATAAAAACTAGAAAGAGTTTCCTAAAAAGGAACCTTTGTCACACTAAGATGTTGTTGGATAAAATAAATATATTTTCACCTCTTTACTCAAATAAGCCACTCTGAGGACACAAGTTTACTTGCAAGGGGGCAGAGGTAACACACAGGCTTACACAGATAATACATTGAAGCTCCGGTTGCGAGGTCTGCCCACGGACCGTATAAAGAAGTGCTTTTTACAATACTTATCAGACAAAGATGAGGTCAAGATGACCTCATCTTTCCAGCTTACAGACGAGGAGGGCTTTTATCAGAGAGGCAGGCTCCATGCTCCTGCAGACACACAAGCAACTCTCCCCTTTCATAAGACAGCTCAGTCCGGGCCTGATGCGTGTTCAGTCCTCCAACGAGCATTCAGAAAAAACACGAAGGCGGATTGGCGAGTAAATTTTACTCGCCTCTGATGCGCCCCTGATCCGCCAGCAGAGGTAGTATCAGGCCCGGATCTGTCGACTTGTGAAAGGTGTGGAGGTGCTACGGCTTCAAACTGATTTGAATAATGACATACTCTCCCACGTACTCTCCCGGCGCACACTGTCGCGCTCTATTTAAATGTGTAAACAAGAACTTGACATTTGTATTTCGCTTGCGCATCACTCGCTATTCTTCGCCGAATCTTTTTCTTTTTTTATTGATCATCACGGAAATGGCTAATTGGGGTGAGGCAGAGACCCATGTACTCCTGTCTCTGCACGCAGAGGAGGAAATTAATATTAAATATCACTTAACGGTACAGTGAAGGAAGGATGTTTACAGACACCTCTGCGGTCCCACTTTAAACACGCAGGCACCACGTCCTCTGAGCTGCAGATTTTCACCACGCCTCTTTTCAACCCGCGCTGCAAATCGTTTTGTGATTGCTCCAATGAGGGCGGGCCGTGGCCGGATTCAACTTTGTTTTATGAATGACCCGGGGAGGATTAAAGCCGGACTGGTCTGTGCGGCAATTGCGCGGATTTGACTTATGAAAGTGTTTTACCACACACACATTACCCTGATGCATGCACACACCTTAGTTTAACATTAGTTACTAATAAACATCTAGAACGTTCACCTAAACTCCCGACAGACGTAGTCACACATTTAAATGGAAGATGGTATTTCACTTATTTTTCAAGTTACCATGCTTACAACATTCATGGACAGAGGATATTTCCAATTCTCTCTTTTCGCTCCGCGGTGAAGAATAATACAGGAAAAACAGAGTGCATCTTTTTGGTGATGATGCTATTTGTAACATTGGTGTTCTGTTCTGACCCACAATTAAAAACTCTGAAATGACTTTTGATCAGGACCTGAAGTTTGATAAACACATATCCTCTGTAGTCAAGGTCAGCTTGTTTCTATAACGACTTTTAGCCAAAGTTTAAAAAAAAAAATTAATCATCCTGATCTGGAAAAGGCTGCTCATACTTTTATCAGCTAGAGGGGGGACTACGTACTTTAAAGTCCTCCCTCAGCCATCTTCAACTTGTGCAAATAGTTGCGGCCCAACTTTTAACTAACACTCCCAGACTTGAGCACATCACCCGTTTTATTTTTTCTCCACTGACTTTGTCTGTTTTAGAACTGGTGTTTGCTTTTAAAGCTCCGAATGGTCTTGCTCAACCTTATTAGCTGATTTAGCAGCTTTCTGTGAGCATGAGAGGACTTTGAGGTCAAGTTAAATGTTTTTGTTACACTTTAAGATTTAAATACAGATAAAATCCTACTGTTGTCCTGGTTGGACTTAAACCAAAACTCTTAACTTTATTTTACAGCGAAACGGTTTGATCACCTTTGGGTTTATGTAAATAAACGTTGACTGAATAAGAAAAAAGAAGAAAATGAAAAGTTTTTGGCAGTACATTCACCATGATTTGGTGCAGCAACAGATTATTTGCCACTACACTAAACTGTGGATACATTTGCAGTGATTTACAGTTCATCAGTAGCCGAGTACCTGTCAATGATCTGCCATGCATAGGACAGATCTCCAACTATCTGCATGGTGATCAGGACCTCCTCTTTGATGTTGATGGTGCGGATCATCTGGTGCAGAAACTTCCTGGTGTCGGCCAAAAACTGGCACACCTGCAGGTTCGAGTCCAGCTGGTGAAACTCCTGCACCTGAAAACGAAAGAGGACAACATTGGAGAGACGGGCATAAAAGTGTACAAACATAACACTGGAGTAATAGATATGCAATCAAATGGAGTCATATCTAGTTCTTTTAACAGAATTAAAAGTATTTTAGTAGCCTAAGATAAATCTAATAGAACTAACTGTATAAACAGTAATCAATGACTTTTTACATAATTTTTACAATAATTACACACATTTCATTTTAATTTAACATAAGTGTTGAGAAAGCAAAAAAAAAATTGTATTGCAATTCATGAAGGCAACAGTATACAGTATTATAATAATATATTTTAGCGCATTTCTGTTTGGATCTATTAGCTAAATTTAGTTTTTCTTCTGTTTTAAACCATAGTTATGATCTGTCATTATCTCATGATGCTGCCAAAGGCTAACATGTGTTCTGAGGTCTTGTAACAAAGTCTTGGCCTCCCTTCACTGGCTACCGGTTCATCTTCGAATCCAATTCAAAATTCTCATGTATGTCTACAAATCGCTGAACAGTCTCGCCCCCGCCTATCTCTCGGATCTGATACACCCATATGTCCCTCCACGTGCTTTGAGGTCAGAGGATCAGGTACTCTTAATAGTTCCAGAAACTCGCCTTAAGCGCAGGGGTGACAGGGCGTTCTCTGTAGCAGGCCCAAGACTCTGGAACGAGTTACCGCTGCTCATCAAACAGGCCCCCTCCCTCTCGGTTTTCAAATCCCGGTTAAAAACTCACTACTACTCCATCGCTTTCAATGCCAGCTGATTTGTATTGGATCGTTTGATTTATGATCTGCAATGTTTTTATGTTTTTCGTGTTGTACTTCATTGTCTGTGTTGCCTGTTGCGTGTTTGTTTGTCCAGCACTTTGGTGTGGACTTGTTCCTGTTTAAAGTGCTTTATAAATAAAATGGTATGGTATGGTATGGTATGGTAACACTATTTCTAATTAGAATTAACTGTAAAACGTGTGGGGAAAACTAATTATCCTCTTCACCTCAACAAGAGCGTGTATCAGCTGCACTGTCTTCCTCCCAGCAGCCGTGGAGTCCTCGTAGTTCAAAGACTCGATCTGCTTGGAGATTTCCCTGAACCACGCCTGCAAGTTCTCTGTGAAAGACAGCAGAGTTGTAAACAGGACGGACTTCTGCTAAAAGTTAAAGACAAATATGGCAGCTGGAAACCCCTACTGTTATGGTGTGAGGTGTGATTTGTCAATCTACATATATGTGTATCTTATCTCAGCCTTTATAGCCTGAACCCCACACTCATTGCTCTTTGAATTAAGAAAGCTCCTGGGATGAAGAGTGAAACGTCTTCTGTTACAAATAAAGTCCAGTTGTTTTTGTATTGAACGTTTTTGAATGGCAGATGGAAGTTTAATCTTATATCTGCCATGGCCGCATGATGGTTTAGTGGTTAGCACTGTTGCCTCACAGCAAGAAGTTCTGTGTTCAATCTCAGGTTTGGACCTGGGGTCGTTATGTATGGAGTTTGTAAGCTCTCGCTTTCATTGTATTTGTGGGGGGTTTGAAAGCACTAGTGATGCAAAGCAGTCCTGGGGGTGTCCAAGGACATGATCCTCCAGAATTTATTTATATTTAATCTACTCAAAACTATTAATTTTCTAGCAATTTGAAGTGTATTTTACTGAATACCTAGGATTAAAGATAAAATCAGTATATTATATAATTATTGGAAAGTGGAGGAACGAGCACCAACTGACCTTTAAGCTGAACTTTAACTGAGAACGCACTTGAAATTGAAGTACCCTTATTTTCTTCTATTTAGTTTTCATTTTATATGATTGTCTATTGTTGTCAATGAAACTAACCCTGTATAAATAAAGGTTGAATGAAATTTTTTTTCACTGAGCTCCACGAGTTTGTTTGACCGCATCAAACTGTATTTTTATCACAAAGTATCCTCTGCACTATATAACCTTATGTAGTACCAAAGCAGGCTGCCATGAGAAACCTACCAGGTAGGTAAAAAATATAAAAAAACACAAACAAATAGAAAATACAGGCTGCCCTGCAAACATCTCATCTGTGTCTACGAACCATGAATCCACCATTTATTCACTAAGATTAGATTATTTACTTTCCATGGAACTTGGAGGTGGATTTTGCCAAGAGAATGGAAATGGCTATAGTCAGCACCTATTTCCAAAAGCGGGAGGAACATAGAATGACCTATAAGAGTGGAGGAAGGAGTACACAGGTCGACTACATTCTGTGTAGAAGAGGAAACCTGAGAGAGATTGGAGACTGTAAGGTTGTGGCAGGGGAGAGTGTGACCAGACAGCATTGGATGGTTGTGTGTAGAATGACTGTTGTTGTGAAGAAGAGAAAAAGAGTAAAATCAGAGAAGACCACCAAATGGTGGAAGCTGAAGAAGGAAGAATGTTGTGAGAAATTCAGAGAGGAGCTGTTAAAGGCTCTGGGTGGTAAAAAAGAGCTTCCAAGTGACTGGGCTTCTACAGCAATAGCAATTAGAGAGACAAGTAGGAAGGTACTTGGTGTGTCATCTGGACAGAGAATGGATGATAAGGAAACCTGGTGGTAGAATAGTGAAGTGCAGGATGCTGTTCAAAGAAAGAGGTTAGCCAAGAAGAAATATGACAGTGAGAGGACTGAAGAGAGGAGACAGGAATATAAGGAGATGGGACGTAGAACTAAGAGGGAAGTAGCCAAGGCAAATCAGAGGGCGTACAATGAGTTGTATGGGAGACTAGACACTAAAGAGGGCAAGAATAACTTGTACCAATTGGCAAGACAGAGGGATCAGGCTGGAAAGGATGTGCAGCAGGTTAGGCTTATTATTAAAGATAGGAATGGTAATGTTCTAACAAGTGAGGAGAGTGTGACAGGGAGATGGAAAGAGTACTTTGAGAAGCTAATGAAGAGAATGAAAAAGAAAGAAGAGTAGAGGTCATAGAAACTGTGGACCAGGAAGTGGGAAAGATTAGTGAGGGTGAGGTCCAGAAAGCTCTGAAAAGAACAAAGAAGGGGAAATCAGTAGGACCTGATGACATACCAGTGGAGGTTTGGAAATGTCTTGGAGAGATGGCAGTGAGGTTTTTGACTCAAATATTCAATGGTATATTTGAAGGTGAGAAAATGCCGGAGGAATGGAGAAGAAGTGTGCTGGTGCCCATTTTTTAGAACAAGGGTGATGTACAGAATTGTAGCAACTACAGAGGAACTAAGTTGAGCCACACGATGAAGATCTGGGAGAGAGTTGTGGAAGGAAGACTTGGACAAGAGGTGACTACTGTATCTGTGAGCAGCAGTATGGTTTCATGCCAAGAAAGAGCACCACAGATGCCAAATTTGCTTTAAGGATGTTGATAGAGAAGTACAGAGAGGGTCAGAAAGAACTCCATTGTGTCTTTGTGGATTTAGAAAAAGCATATGACAAGGTGCCGAGGGAAGAGATGTGGTATTGCATGAGGAAATCTGGAGTGGCAGAAAAGTATGTTAGACTGGTACAGGACATGTATGAGGACAGCAGGACATTGGTGAGATGTGCTGTAAGAGTGACAGATAGCTTCAATGTGGAGGTGGGATTGCATCAAGGATCAGCTCTGAGCCCTTTCTTGTTTGCTCTGGTGATGGACCGACTAACAGATGAGGTCAGGCAGGAATCCCCATGAACTATGTTTGCAGACATTGTGATCTGTGGTGAGAACAGGGAACAGGTGGAAGAGAACTTGGAGAGGTGGAGGTATCCACTTGAAAGAAGAGGAATGAAAGTCAGCCGTAGTAAGACAGAGTACATGTGTGTGAATGAGAGGGAGGCTGGTGGAACAGTGAGGCTACAAGGAGCAGAGGTCACAAAGGTGCAGGACTTCAAGTACTTGGGGTCCACTGTCCAGGAAAATGGGGAATGTGGTAAAGAAGTGAAAAAGAGAGTCCAGGCAGGATGGAGTGGATGGAGAAAAGTTTCAGGAGTGATTTGTGACAAAAAGGTGTCAGCAAAGGTCAAAGGAAAAGTTTACAAGACAGTGGTGAGACCAGCTATGTTGTATGGTCTGGAGACAGTGGCATTGACAAAAAGACAGGAGAAAGAACTGGAAGTAGCAGAAATGAAGATGCTGAGGTTCTCCTTAGGAGTGACAAGGATGGATAAGATCAGGAATGAGATCATCAGAGGTACAGCACATGTTGAACAACTGGGAGATAAAGTTAGGGAGGCCAGACTGAGATGGTTTGGACATGTCCAGAGGAGGGACAGTGGGTATATTGGTAGAAGGATGTTAGAAATGCAGCTGCCAGGAAAAAGACAAAGAGGAAGGCCAAAGAGGAGATATATGGATGCAGTTAGAGAGGACATGAAGGTAGTTGGAGTGAGGACAGAGGATGCAGAGGACAGAGTGAGGTGGAGGAGGATGACTTTGCTGTGGCGACCCCTGAAGAGGGAACAGCCGAAAGAAGAAGACTTTCACTGGAACGTTTAGACATTTAAAATACCCACCAATAAATAAATAAATACACACATAGACACATACAATCCCCCAAGTAACATTTAATCTAATAAGCAAAGATTTCCGGCCTAATAAATGATGATAGATGGCTGAATCAATTAACATAACAGAACATAGGGGACAGTTTGTGCTATCAGAAACTTTCCAACCGTTTCTGAAAGCTGAGAAGTTGAGCTTTACAGAGATTATAGACTTATTCTGGTAGTCTAACTCCAGCAGGACACACTTGAAACAGCCCCTCTCTATCCCTCCTCCCACACAGACAAAGCATGAACAGGTGAGCTCAGACAGCTCTTGTCAAACTGGGGACATTTGGTTGTCCTGCACCTCCTCATTCGGGAAGCGAAACAGGAAAAAATCGGGACTGTCCTACCCAAATTAGGATGGTTGGCTCTGGAGCCAATAGCGTTAGCTCCAGAACTAATATACAGTACAGTATATGGTTTTAGCTCTGAGTTCATGTATATGGTGTTAGCACCAGAGCTAATAAATTAAACATCACAAGTCTATATATAAACATCACAATACCTTAACATATACATTTTTTGGTAATTAGGAATTTTCATGTGCCAAAACAACAACATTTAGTAGAATACAGAACAAAAAACACAAATGTCCAAGTAGTCAGAGATCCCTTTAATGAAGTTTTATCTAAATAGGTTTTTGCAGTATTGTTTGTGACATTTGTGTTGAAAAACTTAAATAATTAATAACTTGTAAAGAGAGCCCACTGCTCAGATGTAGGTGTGCATCCTTCATTTCTCCAGGAGAGGAACTCACCGTTTTTCTCCACCCTGGTAAGGGGTTTGACGCCGGAGAAGACCTCGGCCAGCTCAGACATTCTCTCAGATCCCTCTTTCTTGTAGCTCTCCCATTTGAGCTGCTTCTCTGACAGCATCTGCTTGAACATCTGGGAAAAGCACAGTGCAGATGCTTAACCAACGAAGAGGGATTAGTCAGATGGGACGCCTAATTAGAACATTAAATTTGGGCTGCCTCCTTCTGATAAAGCAGCCATATGCTAACAGGAAACAGGGACTGACACATCTAACAAGAAACATAGTTTGATAAACTGCATTGCAAGTTCCAGAGAAATCATTCTCCCTTTCTCTGTAAATTAGAAGAAGTGTACATGTATTTGCCAAGATGGTGTAGTGGCAGGGCTTTTGACTTGGGACCCGAAGGACACGGGTTCGCGTCCCGGCCACTACACACCTTGGGGTGTCTATGAGTGCACATCTAATTCTCCAGCTCCCCGGGCGCTTTCTATAGCTGCTCACTGCACCACCTGGTAGGTGGTTGGGTTAAATGCAGAGACGAATTTCGTCTGTGTATGGGAAACATACGCAGATGACAAGAAAAGACATTATTATTATTATTATTTGAAGGAAGCGTCACATTAAAAGAAAAACAAAATTTTTTGAATGAGTTTTCTTTGTTTTGGGGGAAAGACTCACCTCTTTGAGTGTGAACTCAAACTGAGCAGTGTCCAGCAGCAGCTGGAACAGCATCTTGGGCTTGTACTTGGAGTCATTGAGAACTTGGTCTTTGATCTGACGCAGCCGCTTGTTGTTTGGGTCATAGGCTATGAAACAAAAACACGCCTTAGAAGACGAGAAATGTATTTTCTTTCATATCAGACGCAGATGACGGGAAAGACAGAGCTGGTGTTTGTCCCGCCTTTTGAGCAACATTTGCATTTCTAAACAAACGAGCGGTAAGCCGACGCCTCCCGGCATTGAGGGGTTTGAAAAGTGAAAGTTTGTAGTTTTGGAGATGACAAATGAAGAGGGAATGTAAGTTAGGGGTGCAGGAAAAATTTTTTTTTTTAAAGAATCGAGATTCTTAGTCATGACCATTCAGAATCGATTCTAAAAGCCCCAAAATCGATTTTTATTTTTATTTTTTACATTAAAACCCAAAAGATAAAGAAAATAAAACCATATCTCATAATATATGAAAGAATACATAAAATGAAAGATGGCAGAAAGAAGAAGAAATCTGACCCGAACCAGTGACCTCCAGGACCCGATAAAGATAAAGCGGGTACAGATGATGGATGGATGGCTTTTGTTGAAAAGATTTACCAAACAAATCTTTTAAACAAAATCCATCCATACACATATGAAACATGGATGAATGCAATATGATTTTGAAGTTATTTTATTTTGAGTTAAATGTTTATGCAATACAGTAGGCTGAAATCTTTGTTTACATTTGTATTTTGAATTATTTGTGATGGACTGGAGACATGTCCAGGGTGTCCCCTGCCTCTCGCACAGTGACTGCTGGATATAGGCACCAGTGACCTCCGGGACCCGATTAAAGCTGCTGCATTCTATTCATATACCCATCTGCTCACAATTCAGGCTGCTTATACTGTATTATTTGACATTATTAATGTTTGCTACAAGCATACATTATTGTTTTAAATAAATGTTTTATTTGTTTACATTATTGTTTAATCTTTTCATGATTTCAATTGAAAATCGTTTCAGAATCGAAAATCGATCCTGAATCGAAAATCGATCCTGAATCGAAAATCGATCCTGGAATGAAAATTGTTTCAGAATCGAAAATCGATCCTGAATCGAAAATCGATCCTGGAATGAAAATCATTTTAGAATCAAAAATCGATTTTTAATCGAATCGGTGCATCAAAAATCGGAGTCGAATCGATTCTCCAGACACTGAGAGATTCGCACCCCTAATGTAAGTAAACCTAAATGTTTTTGGTGCAAGATATTCAAATGGGGAGGAGTTACACTGTGGAGAAGAACAGAAGTCCGGTAGTTTTTTTTTTTTTTCTTGACTGAAGCAGCAAAGATGATGGATCCTGGCGAGTGGAAGGAGCAATTTTATCCCCCACCAGGTCCAATGAAGGAGCCGGAGGGTGGCCAATGGTGGCCCTTAACCACCATAGATTAACCTTCACTCACCTCAACAGCCATCCTAGTCTGCTAAAAATGATATATTTTAAATATTGTATAAACTAAAAAGCATAGTTTCCTCAAATGGTAGAGGTGGCAAGTTTTCATAAATATATGGTGGTCAGTGTTGCCAGATTGGGCGGTTTACCGCCATTTGGGCTGTTTTCATGCTCTACTTAGCGGCTAAAAATAGCTCTGGGCGGGTGGTGATAATTTGGGCTCGTTTGGAGTCAGATCGGCGGTTTTTGAGTTAATCTATTAAACACATTTCATACAGTTATTCATCATTATTTCATAGCAAAGCTCCTCTGACCTTTATCCATCACTGATTGGCTATCATAGATCACAACAGAGAACTGATGAGGCAGTTTAGTGGACACCTCGTTGAGTGGGCTGGTCCGTAGCAGAGGTACGTCAGAGCGGCCGCCATATTGGATGTGGCAGAACTGCCGGTCAAGTGATAAAAGGAAACGGACTGAACTTCATAAAGCACCGTTCTACAAAGTGTTTAATGCCTGTCATTCACACACACACTAATATATTTGGAAAACAAACATGCACCAAAGACAATATTTATAACTTTTAAAGTGATTATTAAAAATGTTTATTCCTTAAATGTTTGACAAAATGTTTGTTTTATAGATTTCAAAATGTTTTAAGAAAAGTTCTTCAGACCATCCCTGCATGCCACACTGGACTCTTACCACAGAACCACCCTGTGGCTCTCAAACTTTCTTCTTTCCTACACAAAGAACAATAAAATTAATCCTGCACCACAATAAACACTTTAATGTTTCTGTCTAAACCTGACCTGTTTTAGAACTTAAATGTTGGTATTTTTATATTCTTTGATGTTTTTTATATCTTGTGTGATTGTTGTGTATGTTCCTTATACTGAAATTCTGGCACAACATTTTTTTGTGGGATCAATACAATTCTATCTTATAAGTACCCTGATGCATGCTCAATAATCCAGGTAGAAAAATCTAAAAAAGCTAAGTCTGGTCCTCTGGACATTCAAAAAATAAAACAAAACAAAGCAAAAAAAAAATTTAAAGAAGAAAAAAAAGACCAAAAAAAGATCTATCTTATAAGCTTTAGTACAGTTCAGACTGAAAAAGTCTGTTGGATAAAAGAGGAAACGTTTCTACAATATTTTAAACCCATGTACCCATCCAGAGGACCTAATTTAACTGTCCCCCCCCCCCCTCAGAATGTTGTATGTGATGTGTCACGTGACACTTTCTGAACGGTCCGTGAATGCAGCTCGAGGCGCGCTCCACAGTGTCACGTGACACTTTCTGATTGGGCGGGTTTTGGGCTGTGTTTTACTGATTTTTGGGCCGGAAAACCTGGAATCTATCTGGCAACACTGATGGTGGTGGCTATCTTGGATTTTGTTGAGGCAACCAGATTTTTAATAGTGACATTTCTTATGTCTAGACACAGTCACATATAAAAATGTTAGTTAATACCTCACTTATTTTTCATGTAGTCATGCTGACAGACAGTTGGATGAACAGAAGGTATTTCCAATTCACCTTTTTCACTTTGAGACGGGAGATAATATGAGAACAGGTCTTAATCACAGTGTTATTCACAGTGTAATAGGCTATATGCCACGGACTTCCGTTTCAGCACTTCCGCATTCTTCACCCGTAAGACGCACTTCCGGTTTGCAGTCAACACGGTGTTAGCGATGGCATTCTTCACGAGATCTCTGCAGGACTTGCCGACAGTCACTGTTAATAATGTCTACAGAATAATTCAGACCTTCTCTAAAGCGCCCACATCTAAGAGGGATAAAGGATTTAAGCTTTGTGTCCAACTACATAAATAAATATGAAGGTAAGTCGGTATTTGTTTTCAGTTCACCAAACTGCCTCATGTAGGCTAACACAGCTAACATAGTTAGCCTCGCTAATCTGTTGAGTAAACGTGTTTTGTCTGTACAATGTTTTCTTATTAACACAAATGTTAGTTTCAACAAGGAGGCAGGAGAAGTCACAGTTAGGGCTGAGTGTTTACAGTCCATGAGGAAGAGAACCAGAAGCCCCACTGTTTGAGTCAAAGCCACCTGACAGTTCAGTTTCAAACAAGGAGGCAGGAGATTTAGAGCAGATTTAGAAACAAAAGTTATTTTAATTCAAGTTTGTTTACAAAAGTTGAGCTGAAGTCAAACCTGTTAAATCACTGTTTGTAGCAGGCCTTAATAAGAGATGTTTTCTTTCACTGCACAGGACACGGCAGGTGTTGGTGATGATGAGGGAACCCCTGGTCCATCCTAGATGTTTGTGAGACGTGGGAAGACACCACCGCTACAGCTCAAACATGAGGGAAGCAGTGAGGAGCTGAGATTGGATCCAAATACAAACAAGTTGTTCCACTGAGCACTGTAATCTGACTGATTACATGTTTTTAAATCTCCAAAAGCAGTAATTTAATTTCACTATTGAAGCTCTCTCATTTGAAATGGATCAGAGCCTCCTAAAGCTCTCCACTCTTCTACCACCACCTCTGTTGGAAGAAGTGTCCTGTTTTGTTGAAAACATGTCCTGGACGACTGAGAATCTTCACCAGCATACTCCAAAAGCAGTCGAGGAAGCTGGGAGTTAGTCAGAAGATGTAATAATAATAATATAATTTAAACAGTGTTTAAATATTGTGCCTCATTTAGCTTGACTCATACGTTTTGTAAAGTAATGTAACATCATCAAATTTCTTTTTAATAAAATGGCTAAAACGACTCTGAGCCTGTCTTAAACCAAAATACTGTACACATTTTTTTTGGGTGATAATACATCAATGAAGACAAAAGTCAGAATGTTTTGAACATTTTATTTTCTTACAAGTAGTAAGTAGTGTGACTGTAGTGTCAGGGTAGTCCTTGAAGTCTGCAGGTAGATTTTTATGTATCTGCTCTTCAGGTAGAGCCGAGTACTGTCAATACAAAGTTGCTGTGAAAATCCGTCTGACCGTGGACTGATGGACACCGTACGGGTCAGCAAGGTCCCGTTGCTTTGATCCAAGGTCAAGGTCATTTAAGAACAGGAAGAACTCAACGGGCTGCAGGGTATGGGTTGACGGGGTGGTGTGGTTAAATAATCAATAAATAACACTGAACAACTGGTAATAACTAATAATTAAATCTCAATGTCACTACTTGTGCAATAAACTGTCACACAACCTGTGTAATGTTGATTATGTGCATACATATATATGCACATAAAGTTTTAAATATATATATATATATAAATATATACACATATATATAATAATATATTTTTATATATACTGTGTGTGTATATATTTATATATATATTTTAAAACTTTATGTGCATGTTAGCTTATATTACTAGCTTGAAATACTTGCAGTAGTTAATTCAAATTCATCCTGCTGCATTGTTATATCCGTCTCTCTTCAGGACTTTGTGAATATTATAATTACTTTTTCACTGTGCATGCTTTTAGTATACATACAGTAGTTTGTTCTTTGATTTTTAGCAAGTCAAATCTGCTCTTCTCATCCTGAGCACTTCATTGTACTGTTAACTCTGTGTTAACCTGTATAAGACAAATAAACACAAGTTGAACTTGATGGGGAGTTCCTCTCAGTTCTTGGTGAACACCGACCATGAATGGCAGAGCAGAGCAGTCATGGGCCAGCAGGAACACATCAGGAGGTCAGATGATGCAAACCTGGAAAAAAAAAAACAAGTGTTCATATTTACCTACAAGTAAAAAACCAAACGGAGAACTCTTTATGAGAGTTATGCTTTAAAATAAATTAATTACATCTCAGGAAATTAAATGTTTCATTGAAGTGAAACAGTTCTGGTTTCATATTAAAGGAAACAGCAGAGAATATTTCAGAGGTGTAACAGCCCTGAAGTTACTAAGAGTTTACAAACATATTTACAGATTAGAAAACATATGTTAAAATCTGAATATTATTTTAAAAGTATGTAGTTACAAACTTTTATTAAATCACTCATCATGACTCTTTTATTAAATCACTCATCATGACTCCAACATTAAATCTACAAGTGCAGGATGTGGAGTCGAGTGATAATCGTGTTTCTTCACTGCGGTGTTTCTTACTGAGCTGCAGCTGCTGTGTTCTCCTCCTCCTCGCTGCTTCTTCTCCCAAAGCCCCGGTCATGGAAGTGGAAGGGACAATTATTCCACTGGAACAATGCAGGTACAGCTCCTTTTTAACCACTGTTTGATGCTGGCTCTTGAATATTCTGAGGTTTAAAACGCCGGCTACAACCGAGTGTTAGCTTTAAGGCTAACTCGGTTAGCCACGAACTCTGGCATTAAAATATAAAAAACTAAGCGCTCTATTGTACCTGCTATTCACTGGACACAACGGCACACAACAAATCTCTCTTGTTGTACCAGTAGCTCGCAGATAATTTACCTTTTGTGTCTTTTACATGGTCTAGTTCTAGAAGCTACCGCTAACAACAACAGTAGTAGATGAGAGCCGGAAGTGAAGCGTGTGAGTCATATTTTAACGGAAGTACGTCACCACTACCCGTGGCATATAGGCTATTAGTCTCTGTTAAACATCTGGACCCTATCTGTTCAGTAATAATTAATTTTGCATTCTGAAAGTTAAAATAGCAACAAAGCAGTTTTATACTGTACACTTTTGGACCTTTTTTTCAAGGTGCAACAATGTCTGACATTCAGAGGCGACAGTGCAGCATATACATGCAGTTGGAGGTGCATCGTCTTCCTTTGTGAGAGGTTTGAATTAAACAGTAGCTCCATCTTTTGGTGAATCCAGACAAAAGGTTTTATTTCATATGTGCTGCATGAATAAACTAATTTATCTCAACTTGCTTGAGTTAAATATAAAGACAAAGGTGTCACATGCTCCTTATTCTTTAATTTTAAAGTAGAAAAGTGTTTTCACCAGACTCTGCAGAGTGCAGCATCAGCCAGCGGATAGCAACATTGCCGTCCCTCAGACAGTTGAGCAGTTTGGGGATGTTGTCCAGGATGATTTCCTCCCTGAGGAACCCTTCCTTCAGCAGCTGCTGCACCTGAGGCCTCTGGCTCTCCAAACCGGCTGCGTACCGAGTGGCCTGCACACAGAGATGGTGGTGGTGAAAAACATACAAAGACTCTGAGCTACAAGTTACACATGAGTCACCGCTTCATCCCCAGTGGTGGTCATTAGGAAAATGCCAACATTTACAGGTGTCAGAACAAAGAACAGTTCAGCTGAATCTTTGAGACTTTGGCACCATCGATACCTCTGCTCATAAGTATCCAACATTTTCTTCATTACTTTATCAAGAAAAGTTAGCAAAGACTTTCCAAAGTCACAGATCTGATTGGTTGTCTTGTGCTTTTATTTGTCATTCAGTACAGTCACAACTGATGACTCACAGATTCTGTCACTTCTACACCAACATCAGCACACAGAGGAGCGTGTGGCACCGACGCTGATACCTCACCTGTTCTTTGATGTTGGCAGAGTCCAGGGTGTAGTTCAGAGCTGTCTTAGCAGCTTTGTACGGTTCCCAGGCCTCCACCAGATTCACCGTGATGCCCATGTAGATACTGATGACCTGATGACAGAAACACCACGTCTTTGTTACCAAACACAAGCCAAACTAGACTAATGTCATGTGAGAATTCTGTGTGGATGTTTATCAATGAATGGTTTTAGTTGCTGAAGAATCAAAAAACAGCTTGAAAATGTTTCAGTGAAGAACTGTTAATGTGAGTTGCATTTGATGAGCCGACAGTTGCTGAAAGCAGAACAAAATTTCAGCTGTCCGCGGTTGTGGAACCTCCACCGGCGGCCCCACTCGCTTTTGCGGTGGCCGTTAAAATCCCGGACTTCTGGCTGCACGCACCTCAGTCGTGGTTCGCCCACATTGAATCACAGTTTGCTCTTCGCGGGATATCTGCAGACGACACCAAATACCACCATGTGGTCGCTTCACTGGACCCATTGTCCACCCAGCGGGTAATGAGCCTGCTCGAGGACCCTCCTGCACAAGGAAAATACGACGCCCTCAAGCAGCTCCTTCTGCAGCGTTAGACACTCTCAGACGCGGAGCGCGCCGAGAAACTGTTTTCCCTCTCCGATTTGGGCGATGGCACAGCTCTTGAGCTCATGGAAGGCATGTTGTCTTTGAGGGGATCAGCTGACTGTGAATTTCTCTTCCTCCACCTCTTCACGGCCTCCTACACTGGTAGGAGTACAACTGGGTACTAGACTTCTTGACAAACAGACCACAGTCCGTGAAGATCCACAACTTCTCCTCCTCCACCATAACCCTCAGCACTGGCTCTCCCCAAGGATGTGTGCTGAGCCCTCTTCTGTTCACTCTGCTCACATATGATTGTACAGCCACACTTCCAGGCTGTCATATTGTTAAGTTTGCAGATGATACAGCGGTGGTGGGATGCATCACAAACAATGATGAGTCCAGCTACAGACAGGAGGTGGAACACCTGGAGAGCTGGTGCAAAGAGAATAATCTTCACATGAATGTGAAGAAGACAAAGGAGATGATTGTGGACTTCAGAAGGAACAAACACACCCACGCCCCACTGAACATAAGTGGATCTGCAGTGGAAGTGGTCTCCAGCTACAAATACTTGGGTGTACACTTGAATGATAACCTCAGCTGGAGCAACAACACCACCAGCCTGATCAAGAAAGGTCATCAGAGACTCTACTTCCTCAGACGGCTGAGACGAGCTGGTCTGAGCAGCCCAGTCCTCACCTCCTTCTACAGGTGTGCAGTGGAGAGCATCCTGTGCTCCAGCATCAACGTGTGGCATGGAGGCTGCACAGTTGCAGAGAGGAAAGCTCTACAGAGAGTGGTGAAGGCTGCACAGAAGTCTGTTGGAGTCAGTCTCCCCACCATCACAGACATTTACACCTCCAGATGCAGGAAAAGAGCCACCTGCATCATGAAAGACCTCACTCACCCAGCACACTCACTCTTTGCCCCACTCCCCTCAGGACGGAGGTTGAGGAGCATCAAATGTAGAACCACTAGACTGAGGAACAGCTTCTACCCTGAGGCTGTTAGACTCATGAATAAATAAACAATAAGAATGATCACTGCAAAATATCACATCATGCTGATGCTGATCTGTTTTCTTGTTGCTGTGTTCATCTGTGACCATCTGCTCATACAGACTCATGTTCGTGCTGCTGTTTATAATGATGTTTTTCCACTACATTAGAGCTTAGTGTATTACTAGTTGATGTTTTTCTTAGTTAATTCTAGATGTTATTACTGTTTTTCTCTTGCATTTGTTGTTGGATGTAACTGGGACCCCGTGTACATAATCTCGTTTTCATCACATGTACCACATGCGGTGCAAATGACAATAAAGACTCTCTGACTCTCTGACTCTGAAAAGCAGAAATCAGCAGTAAAACAGCAGAAATGTGTAAAAACAACTGAACAGAGCAGAAATGTAGCAGAATAAGCTCAAATAGGCAGAGAGGTTGAATACATTACAAAAAATCTGAAATGAGCAAAAAAGAAACAGAAAAAAGTCCAAATCACTAGAAAGATACTTAACAACGAGCAGAAAAAAGTTTCAATTAATCAAAAAAAAAAATCACAAAAGTAAACAAAATGAACTAAAAAAAGTAACTGAAAGGGTAGAAAAGAAGCTGAATTTACCAGAAGAGAGGCTGGAAACCAACCCCCCCCCACACACACACACACACACACACACACACACACACACACACACACACACACACACACACACACACACCACCACACACATTCTGAAATTAGGCGAAAGGAGCTGAAAGAAACAGAAATTAGCACAAAGAAGCTGAAAGAAGTAGAAAGAGACTGAAAGAAACATAAAAAGTTAAAATTATTAGACAGAAGCAATTCTTCTTTCATCTTTTCTCTTTTCAAGAGTCCCCACAATGAGTCATCTTCCTCCATCTTCACTCCATCTACCTCCATCCTCTCGAACTGCATCCATATATCTCTTCTGTCTATTTCCTGGCAGCTGCATTTCTAACATCCTTCTACCAATATACCCACTGTCCCTCCTCTGGACATGTCCAAACCATCTCAGTCTGGCCTCCCTAACTTTATCTCCCAGTTGTTCAACATGTGCTGTACCTCTGATGACCTCATTCCTGATCTTATCCATCCTTGTCACTCCTAAGGAGAACCTCAGCATCTTCATTTCTGACACTTCCAGTTCTTTCTCCTGTCTTTTTGTTCATGTCTCTGTCTCCAGATCATACAACATAGCTGGTCTCACCACTGTCTTGTAAACTTTTCCTTTGACATTTGCTGAAGCACAAGACAGAAGCACAAATGAGGAAATTTGCAAAAACAAATATAGCACAATGTAAAAAAAGTTTTAAAAAAAATGTGCAGAAAAAAATACCTAACAAGTAGCTGAAATAATAGAAAAAAGGCTGAATTTAGTTGAAAATTGTAACAAAAAAAGGCTAAAATCAACAACAAAAATAGCTGAAAGGAGCAGAAAGAAACTAAAATTGAGAAAAAAGCTGAAACAAACTGAACCACAACAAAAGCTGAAATAAGCAGTAAATGGTTGTAAACAGCTGAGGGCTGAGAAAAACATGGCTGACAAAACTAAATATTTCAAAAAGTAAAAAGTGCACAAATACTAAGTCAGAGCAGGGATGTCCCGAATGAGCTGAACACTGTGAAGAACAACACCCAAAGCTTCCTACCCAGTTATCAGGGAAGTACTTGTCTACAATTTCCCTCATCTTGGCCTGCTGGGTGTGCAGGATGGAGGGGCTGAAGAACAGGCACACGTAGAGCATGGCCGCCTGGTTGGCCAGCGCCGTGCTTCGATGCTCAGGTAGAGGGTAGGCAGACACCTGAGGACCAGGTGGAAGAAATACAGTTGAGAAGCGGTCACAAAGCCCAGATTTTTAGATGTAAACTTCAAGCTCATCTACTGTACTTGGTTGTAGATGTCGTCTGAGCGGAGCCTCCCGATGACCATGCTGATGAACGTGGCGTTGATGGGAACCCTCTGGAAGTAGCTGTCTGGATAGCTGGCGGGACGTTTAGCGCCAGGCTGGCTGGAGTAGCCGGTGCTGCGCAGGAGCTTACAAATGTCGTCCAGATTGGAGTCAGCTGATGAACAAGCGGCACTGAAAAACACGTAAAACAAGAATCCTGCTTACAGCACATGATATGCCTGTCGACAAACAGCAACTGTCCAGACGAGCAAAAAGCTTGTTTAACTTTTTGATTTGTGACCTTGAAGCTGGGCTGATGAAAATGTGACACCCCATCCATCCAGCTATCCATTATCTTCCACTTGTTCCGAAGTCGGGTCGCGGGGGCAGCAGCTTGTGCAGGGAAGCCCAGACATTTCTTTCCACAGCCACCTCTTCCAGTTCTTCAGGGAGGATTCCAAGGTGTTCCCAGGCCAACCGAGAGACATAGTCTCTCCAGCATGTCCTGGGTTTTCCTCGGGGTCTCCTCCCAGTCGGACATGCCCAAAGCACCTCCCTAGGGAGGCGTCCAGGGGGCATCCTTACCAGATGCCCAAACCACCTCAACTGGCTCCTTTCAATGTGGAGGAGCAGCTGTTCTACTCTGAGTCTCTCTCGGATAACCAAACTTTTCACCCTATCTCTAAGGGAGAGTCCAGCTACCCTGCAGAGGAAACTCATTTCAACTGCCTGTATCTGCGATCTCATTATTTTGGTCACTACCCAGAGCTCGTGACCATAGGTGAGGGAAGGAACGTAGACCGACCGGTAAACAGAGTTTTGCCTTACAGCTCAGCTCTCTCTTCATCACAACGGACCGGTACAGAGTCCGCAATACTGCAGATGCTGCACCAATCCGTTTGTCAATCTCACGCTCTATTCTTCCCTCACTTGTGAACAAAACCCCAAGATACTTGAACTCCTCCATTTGAGGCAGAATCTCACCCTCGACCTGAAGAGAGCAATCCACCCTTTTCCGGTTGAGGACCATGGCCTCAGATTTGGAGGTGCTGATTCTCATCCCAGCCACTTCACACTCGGCTGCGAACCGCACCAGTGAGAGCTGAAGATCACGGCATGATGACACCAACAGGACCACATCATCTGCAAAGAGCAGAGATGGAATCCTGAGGCCACCGAACTGGAAACCTTCCGCCAGCTGGCTGCACCGAGAAATTCTGTCCATAAAAGTTATGAACAGAATCTGTGACAACGGGCAGCCCTGGCGGAGTCCAACTCCCACCTTAAAGGGGTCTGAATTACGGCCGGCAATGTGAACCAAGCTCTCGCACTGCTTGTATAGAGACTGAACAGCTGGTAGCAACGGGCTACCAATCCCATACTCACGGACCCCCCTCCCACACACTGTTTACCCCAAGGAACACGGTCGAATGCCTTCTCCAAATCCACAAAACACATGTAGACAGGATGGGCAAACTCCCATGACCCCTCGAGGATCCTAGTGAGGGTAAAGAGCTGATCCAGTGTTCCACGGCCAGGACGGAATCCACATTGTTCCTCCTGGATCTGAGGTTTGACCAATGATCGGACTCGCTTCTCCAGTACCCCTGAATAGACCTTACCAAGGAGGCTAAGGAGAGTGATGCCCCTATAATTGGAGCGCACTCTCCGGTCCCCCTTTTTGAAGAGGAGGGGAACCACCAACCCAGTCTGCCAATCCAATGGCACTGCCCCTGCCAATCCAATGGCACTGCCTCATGCAACGTTGCAAAGGCGTGTCAACCAAGAGAGCCCCACAACGTCCAGAGCCTTAAGGAAATCAGGGTGAATCTCATCCACTCCTGGAGCCCTGCCGCCTCAGAGCTTTTTAACTACCTTGGCGACCTCAGCTACAGTTATGGATGGATCAACCCCAAAGTCCCCTGATTCAGCTTCCTCCATGGAAGGTGTGCTGGTGAGATTGAGAAGGTCCGAGAAGTATTCCTTCCACCTCCCGACAACATCATTATTCGAGGTCAACAGCAGCCCACCTTCACTGAATACAGTGTTAGTAAAGTGCTGTTTTCCCATCCTCAGCCGTCTGATGGTTTGCCAGAATCTCCTTGGAGCCAACCGAGAGTCGTTATCCAAAGTCTCACTGAACTCCTCCCACAACCGAGCTTTTGCCTCAGAAACAGCCACGGCTGCGGATCGCTTGGCCCTCCAGTACTCCTCAGCTACCTCCCGAGTCCCACTGGCCAACAAGGCCCAACAGGACTCCTTCTTCAGCTTGACAGCCTCCCTAACCCGGGGTGTCCACCACCGAGTTTGTAGATGGCCACCGCGAGAAGCACCGACAACCTTGCGGCCACAACTCAAGGCAGCTACCTCAACAATTGAGGTGCGGAACATGGCCCACTCAGACTCAATGTCCCCCACCTCAGCTGGGATGCAGTTAGAGCTCTCCCAGAGGTGTGAGTTGAAGATCTAATAATAATAATAATAATAATAATAATAATGAATTTAATTTATAACGCACTTTTCATTAATGAAAATCTCAAAGTGCTACAAAGTGCAACAGAATTTAGACGTCAATAAAACAAGTAATAAAACAAGTAAAATCAATAACAGTATCAACTAAGATCAAAGATAGAATCATGAGGAGGCAGAGTATGCTCGGTTGAAAAGAAAGGTCTCTAAGCCGCTCTTAAAGTCAACCAGTGACTGTGGAGCTCTCAGGCAGTCACGAAGAGAGTTCCACAGGTGGGGGGCAACCACACTGAAAGCCCGGTCTCCCATGGTCCTTAATTTGGTTCTCGGAATGTGAAGGAGATTACTGTTCTGTGACCGCAGAGATCGGGTGGATGAGTATGGAATAAGAATGTCCTTTAGATAATCTGGTGAAGATCCGTGTAAGCATTGATGTGTAATGAGAGCAGTTTTGTATTGAATTCTGTAGGTGACAGGAAGCCAATGGAGGTTATGTAGAATGGGCGTAATATGTTCAAATTTACGAACTCTCAACAAGATCCTAGCTTCACTATTTTGAATATATTGAAGCTTCTGAAGGTATTTGCCAGGGATTCCAATAAACAGGGAGTTGCAGTAGTCGAGCCTGGAGGAGACAAAAGCATGGACGAGCTTCTCAGCATTGGAAAAAGTTAGGGATGGGCGAAGTCTGGAGATGTTTCGAAGATGGAAGAAACAAGTTTTAAACAGAAGCTTAATGTGATTTTCAAATGTAAGATCTCTCTGACGGGATCTTCTGCAAAGCGTTCCCAGCAAACCATCACTACATGTTTGGGTCTAACAGGTCTGTCATTCACCACTTGCTCTTCTCAAGGGCAGGACGTCTCCTCTCGGTCTCCGCTTTGCTTTTGCTTTGTCTTGTCTGTGAAACTGTCTGAGAGCATCTCTTCAACAAAATCTTCCGAATCATAACTATGGACTTCAATTTTGGTCAGTTGGTCCCGCAACACAACTGATAACATTTCTTCAAAGAGAAGACAGGCTGTAGGCGAGCCGATTTGCCCTGTTGGCATGCACACAGCTGGATATCTCATCGACTTGGAAGAC
This sequence comes from Garcialebias charrua, assembly GCA_038048925.1. Taxonomy (NCBI): domain Eukaryota; kingdom Metazoa; phylum Chordata; class Actinopteri; order Cyprinodontiformes; family Rivulidae; genus Garcialebias; species Garcialebias charrua. Next base: position 39,031 of record JBBPBX010002250.1, on the reverse strand, counting down.
TTGATGACGTGTCTATCTCTGCTGTCATCTGTGGATTTTAAGGACGCATATTTAATTGGATTTATGATAACTGGTTCCTGCTTTTTGTATTTGGCTGGTTCCTGGTCTATCAACACACAATGCTAGCCTTTGCTCCTTCGCTTTCCCTTTTAAGTACACTTTACAACAACACTCACCAACAGTACATTTGGGGACGGGGGTGTGTGTGTCGGGGTCTTGATTTGTTAATTTCAATTTTATTTATTTATGTATTTATTTTATATATATATATATATATATATATTATTTATTTATTTTTCTCTTACCCCCCTGGTTGCCTGGCGGACATTCTGGGGGTGGGCCGTCAGGGGTTGTGCTGGGGTGTGGGGGGGTTCGGGGCCTGCGGGTTCGCCGTGGGCGGGGCTGGCAGTGCGCTCCCCCTGGGGCTGCTTGGACTCGGGTGTCCTGTCCTGTCCTGTCGGCAGGGCGCGGGGTGGGCCGGATCTTGGATGTCTGCTACTCTCCACCCCAGAATGAATGGGCCTACCTCCTGGGTTTGGATGTGGGCTGCCCCATGTAGGGAGCAGGTACATGTCTTGGACCTAGGGGGTATAGAGTGTGCATCGGGATTATGAATGGAACGTGTCGTTATTGTTTGTCTTTCTGTGACTGAGGGTGAGGATGAGGGTGGGTCTGAATGAGTGTGTCTGTGTATGAGTGTTTAAGTGTCAGGCTGGGACTTGGACTGCCCCCTCTCTGATACTTCTAGTGTCGCGCTCCTGCCACGTGGCCCCCTGGTGGGTGTTCCTTTGCCTGCGGGCGTGCGTGCTTGGGGCCCTCACTATCTGGGGTTGGGCGCTTGGGCATTTGTCGGCTCGGCCTGGTGGCCGCCTGGTGGGGCTCGTGTCCTCTGGTCCGGTCGGGTCTGGGCCTGAGGGGTGGGCGTCCCCGGTGCCCGGGCCTCGGTGACCGGCCCTGGGGCTACGTCGGTGCAGCGGGCTCCGGCGGGGGCCTGTGAATTTGTCGCAGTTGACCCCGGGGGGTCATTGTGTGTGGACGCTGGTGGGGTTCGTCCGGTTCTTCCCCTTGGCCGGATCTGGGGAGTGGACGAGTGGCTCGTCCTGTTCGGGTGGTCCTGGGGACTCTGGGCTCGGGGTCCTACCTGGGGTCTTGGGCTTTGATCGCCCCTTCGTCTGTCTCGGACTTTGGGGGGACGGATCTCTGATGCTTCACAGTCGCTACTAAATGTTCTATTGGAGGAACCTTAATAATAATAATTAATTCAATTTATAACGCACTTTTCATTACTGAAAATCTCAAAGTGCTACACATATATTGAATGCTACACACATTCATAAACCGGTGGCGGCAGACTACCATGCAAGGTGCTTTCCAGTCCTACCTTATTCACTTATGCATGCTCACAACCACACACAAATGGATGCAGGGATGTATATGTAGATATATGCAGATATGTAGATGGGTATATGAATGAATATAAATGTATATGTATTAGGGGTGTAACGATACACAAAACTCTCGAGACGAGATGAGACAAATTACAGAGTTCGCGAGAACGAGATGAGATTTTAATATTAGTTCAAGAAAACTTCAAAGATCGGTTTTATGCCGCAAAAAGGCTTTTATTCTGTTTTAACATGTATTACAAACTCAACTGATGTCTTCATTTTACTGATTGAATCTCCTTAGACCTTAGAACGTTCAACTTTGTTTAAAAAAATAGATATTCACGCAGGACTTTCCAAAAATTGAACATAAATATCCGCATCAGCACTGAATCTGCAGCCGTCACTCACCAGTGTTGCCAGATTGGGCGGTTCACCGCGATTTTCCTTCTGACTTTTGCGGGTAAAGAGTGCTTTGGGTGGGTGGGACTCTATCTGGCAACACCTGTCACACCGGTGTTTACACAAGTGTGTCTTTACATCCGGGGCAGCGTCGGCAGCGCCGGGACCCTCCATCAGTAGTTGGGGCGTCTTCTATAGCAACTTCATCCGGCGAAGCCATGCTGTCCATGACGCTGACTTGCTAGGGGCTGCTAGCATTAGCGACTCGCGAGACAACGTTACCTCTCAACGAGAGATATCGCGGGAGTTTAATATAATAAGTTTAATATAATAAGATCTCGTACAACGAGATCTCGTTACACCCCTAATATGTATGTATACTGTATATATATTTGTAGGTATGGGTATGTGTATTTATAGAAATCTACTGCAAGGTCATGAATATTATCAGTCTTTATGCATGTATGTTTCGTTGCTGTGTTCTGTCATGTGCTTTGCAGGATTGTGGACGGAGGTTGGGTGTGTTTGCCTTGTGCTCTTTTTGTGGATAATTGTTGTTTTGTTGCCTTACTTTCTCTTTTCTTTCTTTCTCTCTATTAAAAAAAAAAGAAAAAATACATATTGGAGTGAGAGGATGGCTATAAGGTGAGAAGGGAGGCCATCTATAAATGGAAAAAAAAAAACACACAAGGAAGACGTTGGCGGTTAATCTGGACCTGGTCAGGCTGCCTGTCTTACATGATGGCTTGGTTCATGTCTCGAGAACCCAGACTTTTGGCTGAATGGATTACAGTACATCTTGGGGATTTTCTGAGGCTCGTTCCATTTGTTATGGTCATTTTAATTTGGACATTTTCGGAAGCGAGTGGACCGACACAGACTGAAGGTAGATGTCATTAAAGTTCTGCCTGTTCCCAAAACAATCGTGTTTATCTGAAATTTGGCTCCCTGACTGGCCTTGACAGGCCGTCTTATCTCAAAACGCCTGCTGAAGTTTTGTAAACTTGACGCTCTCACCCATTCCGACCCTTCTGCTGAGGAATTCCACAGACTTTTCAGAGAAGCCCAGCTGAATAAACATTCTGTCATAATTTCAGGACTCTGGATTCGACTCTGGCTCCGTCCTTGGCAGCCCCCCCCCCCATGAGTGTGCACAGATCTCCATGAACTGAGTGGTTCTATCTGAACTCTGCAATATGGACTGGCATGCTCACCACCTTTGAGTCCCCCTCCCCTGCCCTCTGCGTAATGTCAGTATCCTTATGTGCAAGATTTTTTTCATTACCACTTCATTACCACTGTTAGGAATTTGTGTCTCCAAACCTTATGTGTCATTTTTCACCACTTTTATTGTCTGTCCAACAGATCTCACTTGTAAATGAGTCTTCGAGGCTCAATGTGACTTATCTGTTTAAATAAAGGTTGAATGAATGTCCGGCGTCTTCCCCCGCCATCTGATGCAGCTCACTACCCAGTGGTGATCAGTTGACAGCTCAGCTCCTCTCTTTACCTGAGAGTCCAAAACAAACAGCCGCAAATCAGATGACACGACTATGAAGTCTATCATCGATCTACGACCTAGGGCATCCTGGTGCCAAATGCACTTATGGACACCCTTATGTTCGAACATGGTGTTTGTGATGGACAAACTATGACTGGCACAGAAGTCCAACAACAGAACACCACTCGGGTTCAGACCAGAGAGGCCGTTCCTCCCAATCATGCCCCTCCAGGTCACACTGTCATTACCCACGTGGGCATTGAAGTCCCCCAGCAAAATAAAGGAGTCCCCAACTGGCGCACCTTCCAGCACCCCTACCAAGGACTCCAAGAAGGCCGGATACTCTGAGCTGCTGTTTGGTGCATAGGCACAAACAACAGTCAGGGTCCATCCCCCACCCGAAGACGAAGGTAAGCCCCCCCTCTCATCTACTGGGGAAAACTCCAACACACAGGCATCAAGTCGGGGAGCTACAAGTAGACCCACACCAACTCGACGCCTCTCACCATGGGCAACTACAGAGTGGAATAAGGTCCAGTCCCTCTCAAGGAGATCGGTTCCAGAGCCCATGCTGTGCTTTGAGGTGAGCCCAACTATATATAGTCGGTATCTCTCAACCTCACGCACAAGCTCAGGCTCCTTCCCCACCAGAGAAGTCACGTTCCATGTCCCAAGAGCCAGCTTTGGTAAGCCAGGGTCAGAGCACCAAGGTTCCCGCCTTCGGCCACTGCCCATGGTATCATGCACCTGACTTTTATGGCCCTTCCTGTAGGTGGTGGGTCCACAGGAAGGCAAACCCATGCTGCTCCTTCAGGCTGAGCCTGACCGGGCCCGATGGGTAGAGACCCGGTCACCAGGCGCTCGCCGACGAGCCCATCCCCCAGGCCTGGCTCCAGGGTGGGGACCCGGTAACCCACGTCCGGGCAAGGGACACAGAGTTCCTTGTTGTGTCATGTCCATAAAAATCTTCTGAATAGCTCTTTGTCTGGCCTGTCACCAAGAACCAATCAGCCTTGGGAGACCCTAGCAGGGACAATGATAAATTGCCCCAGACAGCATAGCTCCTAAGATCATTCAGGCACACAAACTCCTCCACCACGATATGGTGGTGATTCAAGGAGACACCCCATGACACCCCGTCTAGAGATAATGATCATGAAGTTTTGTTAAGTTATCTTGAACAGATCAGAAGTTATAGGCAGGAAAACCTTGTTAAAGTGTTGACCTTGATTTGTGACCTTAACCTATAAAAACACATGACTGCAACTGGTCAAACTGGTTGGTTAAATAGAAAGTTGCATCAAGAAATTTCATAACTTTGCTTAAACATCTGCATGACTTCATTTAGTTAAAGGTGCTATGTGTAACTTTCTGTAGAGTGCAGAACTTAGAAAAATTTTCAACAGGCAAAGCATTCTGATCCCTCCCCCTCAGAGCCATATATGGCTCTGAGGGGGAGGCTCTGCTGAGATTCAAATTCAAGCTCTGTTTTTATTTGGCTGGTTACAAACTCTGTTTTTATTGGCTGTCATTGTCCTGGTCACTCTGTGTTTTTAGTGTTTTTATAAATGCTGATAGAGAAGCAAGGGGACTATAGTTTTTTTCAGAGATTACTTTGTCTAACATCAGTTTGTCAGTAGATAGTGACAGAGTGAAGAAATATGTTAAAAATATATTGTTTGAAAAGTTACAGACTACATTACAATCTTACATACCCCAGCTTTAAACACATTTGTTTCTCTGCACGCCTGAAAGATGTGAACCAAGGAGGAGACTCCGCCTCCTCTCTAAGGGAAACCATCGGCTCAGAGTCACAGAGTGTGTTGTACCTGTGTGACTGAGTGTGTGCGTCACAGGCTCACCTGTATCTGTAATAGGAAACAAGCATCCTCTCTCTGACCTCTCCTTCGATTTTCTGGTCGATAACCAACAACATGACTCCGTATAGGTAAAGAGCCTCACACTGGCAGGAGAAAAACATGCACAACAGCCATTTGAACATCGGGAGACATCGGACTAAACCGAATAATGAAAAAGATCAAATACGGAGGTTTAGAATGTGGTAGCTAAAAGTTAACACTAGAGATATGTCATTTCCTGTGAAAATGCAGTGTTGAGAGTTGCTTAAAAAAGCAGAATGCAGCAGAATGCAGCAGAAATGTGTTTTAAAAAATGAATAGAGCAGAAATGTAGCCGAAATTAGCAGAATAAGCTGAAAAAGACAGGGGCTAAATAGAGTACAAAAAATCTGAAATGAGTGCAGAATTTAGCATAAAGTAGCTGATAAAAGAACAAAAAATGATCAAAAAACAGCAGAAAGGAGCTGAACCAGAACAAAAGCTGAAATGTGCTGTAAAGACTGTAAACAGCTAAAGGGTCTGAAGGATGTGAAGAGAGCTCTATTCATTTTCAAGGAGAAAAACATGGCCGACAAAACTTTTTGAAAAACTAAAAATTGCACAAATATTAAAAGTCGCAGCAGGGAAGTCCTGAACGAGCCGAACGTTTTGATTTGTGAATTGTTGTAACTTACGAGGAGTTGTTTTCCGTCCTCATTTAGAAGCACAGTTTCTAAGGTCTGCTGAATATAAACTCCCTCGTTGAGGTCATCTAAATATCTGCAGACAGCGACATGTTCATGTAAATGTTTATTTAAAGAGAACACGTTCACTGTTTAGAGCAAGCATGGAACCAAAGCAGAGTTCGACCCGTCATACCTGTTCAGATCCACTATATATTTGTGGACGCTCTCAAAGGCCAGATAGAACCTGGACAGGATCTCAGTGTTGTTCTCTCTGAACTCTTCGTCCAGGTCCTGAAGCTCCGCTTTGGCCTCCAGCTTCCCCTCGCAGTACTCGGGGCCCTGGAGAGGAGGCAACGTGGTGAAATGCAGCTGACAGTTCAGCTTTAATCAAAATATTGTAAATCAAACCACAACTAAACTAAGAACACTGCTGCTCTAATCAGGGAGTCCTGGAGCCAAGCTTCTGTGTTCTCTGAAAAAAATGCAACGTTTTGTGGCTAAATGAAAAGGTTTAGGCACTAGAAGTGTGTGTTTTGACCTTAAAGTAGCTGAAGTCGCAGATTATGTCTCCATATTTCTGCTGGTCACTTTTGTCCTTGAGCCTAAACACTGGTGGGATGAAGTCAGAGAGCCGCAGGAGCTCTGCAATGATGGCGTTCCCTCTGGAGACTATACTGAGGATGGCCTGGCCACACTGGTTGTTGTCGGCCAGGAAGTCCACCATGGCGGTCGGAGTGTGAAGGATTTAAAGAAAATACACCCTGATGCAGGGATTCTGGAACAAATATTCCTAAAAAATAAAAAAAGCATGGTTAAAAATAAGATAAATTGGGTTTACTTCTTTTTCAGATCACATATTAAATCAACCCCACACTGAAGTGTTGCCTGAGCAGGAAACTGAAAGCCTTTCAGTATCTATAAATGACATTAAAATGAAAAAGCTTTTTAAGAGTTTCATGCAAAAAAGGCCACGTTAAAGAGAACCTGTTGTTCATTGATGCATCTTGTGTAGCATTTTGATGCATGTAGAGATAATAAAGGCAGACAAAGTGAAAAGTCTAGACCAGGGGTCTGCAACCTGCGGCTCTAGAGCCACATGCGGCTCTTTGGTCCCTCTGTACCAAAACTAACATAAAACTGAATTTTATTGGTTGTTATACAAACAACAAAAAAGGACAACTGGTAGTTTTAGAAGTTTTCCTGTCATTTCTTTTGCAAATATGTGAAAACTAGAAAAAGTACAAGGAGTTAAACATACCCGCTTTAACTTTGTGCTTTGTTTTTATAACTACTTGTAATTAATTTTTCCACAAAAAAAAAAAAAAAAAACCTAGGTCTGCATTGTTCATAGTTTTTAATTAATTTAAAAAAAACTCTCTTTAAAATACTGTAATCTGGCCTTTTCATTTGTCTAAAATTGTTAAAATATAAATTATTTTATCTTTATGACATCAACCCTAGTGGCAACAAAAGGTCCCTCTAACAAAAATCTAAAGTGGCCCCTGGACCACCAGTTGATAACCACAGTTGTGACAGGTTGTTGCAGCTCTGAACACTTAATTTAGTGAACGAAGGTGTAAAATGGCTCATTTGACCGTAAAGATTGCAGACCCCTGGTCTAGACAATCATAAAACACCGACAGCCTTCCCCTCAGTTATCACAGGTCCCCAACAGGTGAACCACGGTCCAGATCCAAACCCAAATAAAGTCTTATCTGGGCCCAAATTAGTTCTTACATTTCAGTGGCATGAAATATTTTATATACAATTTTATCTTTCCTGCCAAACTTTTACATGGCGTTGTCTTAATTTATGATGATTGATTTTATGCAGTGAGGTTTTCTAGTTTTATTAATTCACTGTAATTTCCAGTTCAGGCCTGTGGTTCCTCTCTGCCGCCAGCACACAGAGAGGTCCAGACCCGAAAAGACATTGGCCCTCATGCAAGAACCGTTCGTACGCACAGATTTGTTCTTAAACTGTGCGTACGAGTGATTTAGGATCATTTGTGGCATTCAACAATGTTTTCGTATCCTACGATTTTTTTCAGATACGAACAAAATCTACGAGTGGTCCGGACCTGTCGTATATTTTACGAGCAGTCGGTCTGCTGTCATCCAGACGGAATTTCTCCACTAATAACTTCATATTTCGTTATTTAGGAAATATTTATAGTTTAAAAAAGTCACGCACCACAATTGTTTTTGACAATAGGTTCTGTTTGAAGTCGAATTATAATTTTAAATGTAATAATGACTAACGGATTAAAGTATTTAAATGAAAATCAATTTGTTATCAATGCCGTTTTCTAACACTACAATATAAATATGAAGATCTCAAACTGAAACCAACTTAAATCATGAATTAATTTAAGTTTAATTTGTCTCGGTAACGCAGACTTCGGTAACGCAGACTTTACATCGACCTCCTCCTGTTGCTGTCATAGAGCTCATGTGGCGCAGTGAGTAGAGCGTTGCGTTGCAGTACCGAAGGTTATGGGTTTGCGTCCCGCATGGGACAACGTTTATTTTTTATTTTTTTTATTCATTCCAGATTTAAAAAACACAAGAAAACTATTTACAATACAACAAGAAATAAAGCATAAAGCCTTTTTAATTTGGAATGAATAAATAATCTAAAGAAAGAAGGAAAAAATAAAAGTCATACCTTGTGGGACTCGATCCCACGAGGTCTAGAAAAAGTTAGGAACAGCTAACAGCGCAATGCTTTAACCAGTAAGCCACCAGGACACATGCATATTTTGAGGTCCACATTTCTTATAAACAAACTTTCTTTGGCTTTAGCTGGTCATTTATTTCCATGAGTGACGCTGCTAATAAGGACAGATTTTCTTTTCTTGACCTCAGAGACCAGAACTTCATTCTCCGCACCGGTAGAGTTCTTCTTTTTTACTTTTCGCTGTCATTTTATGAACGAACACGTTTTGCCTCTGAGGCAGGAAACGTAGCCTTATATGGCGTTTTGAGGGGTGGGAATTATGTAAATAAGCTCACGCGTGCACGCGCAGCTGTTTAGAACAGGTGGGATTCATCATATTTACGCAAGCCATTTACACACGTTTCCTCATGATAGAAGACTTTGTTGAATCTGACGTGGCATGTTCATACGAACGCTTCGTAAGAACAAAAGTAGGAGAAACGTAGGATAAGAATACGAACAGTTTCATGAATGAGGGCCAATGTGTTGACTGAAGAAAACCAGCATGTGTCACTAAAACAGAATTTATATACCTAAAAAGCTAAGTCTGGTCCTCTGGACATTCAAAAGACAAAACAAAAAAAGCCAAAAAAAATTGTAGAAACGTTTCGTCTAGGGATGCACCGATACCAGATTTTTGAAAACCGAGTACAAGTACAAGTACTTACATTAAAGTACTTGCCGATACCAAGTACCGATACAAGTACTAATTAATATTTTTAAAAATCATTCTAATTAACTTAAACTGTTTATTTTCATTAGACACTTCAAACATAAATAAACAAAGTACATTACTATTGGTAATCTGTAAAGTATGTCCAAACTTGTACAAAAAAATAAAATGTTTTACATTTGAACTCTTACATAGTCAATGAAATGAAATGAAACTGGTATCGGGTCCTGTAGTATCGGAGCCCTTTTATGAGTACGAGTACGAGTAAACGCACATGGTATCGGACCGATACCCAATACTGGTATCGGTATCGGTGCATCCCTAGTTTCGTCTTTCGTCCGAAAGACTTCCTTAGTCTGAGAAGCTGTATTCAGCTCAGTCTTATAAATAGTACCCTCTCACAGTGGATAATTTATATACATTCTGGACCTTTGCTAGAGAAACATTTCTTGCAGCAGACCTCGCTGAAATTAAATAATAACATATAAACTCGCTAAATATTAACCCATTTTCTCACTGGTGAATAAAGAAACTAGTTATTTAAAGCAAATCCCCAAATCAGTTTAATATAAGTTCAGTAATTAAATTAAGGATACAGAGATTAATCAGATTATCAGTTTTAAGCAGATGATTCAGGCATGGTTGTGCAGCAGCTACAACCAGCTACTGTAGTCCACATTGTAGGTTTTATAAGTGAGAACACTACTTTTAAAATTAATTTAAAGTGTACAACTTCTACTTAATGTTGTTAAACATATGTTTAGATATTTAAATTAAGCAGTTATACTGTATTTTGCTAAATGAAAAATCAGATTTGGCTAAAAATGCTGATTTGTAAAAAATCTCAAACCGTTCAACCTCTAATTGGTTTAGCACAGGCTCAGATCAAGAGTCGTTTATAAAATAAAAATACAAACAGGTTCGACCCAAAACCAGTTTGGTCCAATTCAACAGTCACAATAATTGAAGTGTGCTTGAATTCAATTCAACAACAAACGTGCTGAATTCAAGCAGCCAACAAACGACACCAGGGTGACACGGTAGATCAGAACTGTTGTCTCTCAGAGAGAAGGTCGCAGGTTCAAATCCCAGCCTTTCTGGGTGTAGTTTGCATGTTCTCTACATGCATGTGTGGGTTTTCTCCAGGTACTCCAGTTTCCTCCCACAGACCAAAAACATGCAGGTTAGGTTGATTGGCAACTAAATTGTCTCTAGGTGTGGGTGAGAGAATGAATGGTTGTTTGTCTCATTTGTCTCTATGTGGCCCTGTGATGGACTGGAGACATGTCCAAGGTGTACCCCACCTCTCACACAGTGACTGCTGGACATTGGTACCACCCCCCATGACCCATAAAGGAAGAAATGGGTCAAGATGGATGATGGATGGACAAATGACTGAAGTTTTACTTTGATGCAAAAAGGGATGAAGAAAGTTAACATGAAGAGACAATCCTGACCCATAAGAAACTTTCTTTATCTCATATCTGAGGGCCCCACAGACCGTGACATGTTTTAGAAAAGGTCTTAAAACCTTTCTTTTTATCTAGTTTTTTAATTAATTGAATACTGTATTGCTTTTTTTTTAATTGCACCCACAGTTTTTATTTGAGTATTTTATCTGCATTTTGTGAATTTTAAGTTTTTGATGCAATCATCTGTGAGGCACCATCTTCTTGGTTGTTCCTACTCTTGGTTGCATTTATGGTTGATTTTTAACTTTATGTTATTTAATGTTCATACACTGTAGCACGTTGAGATCTGTTCTGTATGTAAAGTGCATTATAAATAAAAGTTATTATTATTTCTTCTTGTCCTCTTAAAGACAGAAGCAGACAGAGGCTACAACAGACACATGTTCACTGAAGGTTTAAGTAATACTGTATTGTGCTCAAACTCCTCTACAAGAAACTGACCAGCAGAAGCTTTTTATTCCAGCAGAATTAACCGCAAAATGTTTTTAATGAACATTTTAGTTGTAAAAAATAATCTGCTTTCGAACCGATTTTCAAAGCTTTTCACACAAAAACCAACAAAGCCCTTCCATTTGTTTCACAGCTTCTGTCCAGATTCATCTGTTGCTAATGGCTCATCATGTTAGCATGTAGCCTGCTAGCTGCCTAATTCACAGAAAGCGGTCGACATTAGTCAAGCACGCGCACAAGTGCACAAATCTGACGGCTAACTAGCTTCTTTTTATAGTAACGATTAAAATACTGTAACAATTTTAACACTTTTCATCCAAATGTCTTGCCTGTTCGGAGCTGCTCTTCCTTGTTTACTTCCTCATGACTCCTCACGTGACTGACTGGTCTGCGCAGAGTTCACGAGTTGGAATTACGACCTGAGGGGGCGTTCCAGTTCATATTACCGCTCGGAAACACGTAATTACGACCTCCGAGGACAACTGGAACGCAGCATGAAGTTGATAAATGTCCCAGCAGCGATTAAAATTGCTTTCATAAAATGTACAGACAGTTAAGTAATCAATAATCAGTTAAAGTGCGACTAAACCCAAAATTAACTTTTTCTAGCTGATAAACTCCCTAGAATGTGTTTAAAATATTATCTAGCACTATGGCTGTGTTTATTTTCACATAATTGTGCATATCTGTGTAAATTGGCAATATTTTGTCTAAAACTGTGTTTACGGTAGTCCTTTGGGTTGAACAGAGGTTATTGCACCTTAATTATATTGGTCAGGACTGTTCACTCTGGTGTGTCTTGTACACTCTGATGTCACAAAGGTGCAAGCAGAGCCGATCCCCTGCAGAGATGAGAAGTGCATACCTTATATCGAAGTGCTGCATTTCACTCCTGACAAGCGGTTTTATTTTTATTTTCATTTTCATTTTTTTAGGCCTTTGGTTTTGGATGGAATGGGTGGAATAGATAAATACATCTACATGTTTATTCTTTGTTGTTGCTTGGTGTATATTGTTGGCTAGAGGTTTAATTTGTTTTAGGTTGTTGCAGGTGGAGGCGTGGACAAAAGCACAACTCTACCTCCACCCCTCCTTGTCTCTCGACACGCCCATTTTCAGGGAGATTTTGGAAGGAGGAGTTACCGTGTGGAGTTGCTCTTTAAGTATTCAGTTCATTACTGATCAATAATTACCAAAAGTTGCTAGGCAAAGTAAGGAAAGTCGATTTTTTTTGCGTAACGTCCCGCCAGTAGCTGCTCAAACTGACTGACAGCGACGAGCTGTTTAGAACATTTGAGAGCTGCATGAACCACGTGACCGCCTGTCGGCGAGTACAAAGAGTGTCGCAACTCTTGGGCGGCCGTGGCGTAGTGGTAAGGGCAGTCGTCTCCCGATCGGAAAGTTGGCGGTTCGACTCCCGGGACCCGCACCATGTGTCGTTGTGTCCTTGGGCAAGACACTTAACCCTGAATTGCTCCCGGTAGGACTGGAAAGCACCTTGCATGGTAGTCTGCCACCACCGGTTTATGAATGTGTGTAGCATTCAATATATGTGTAGCACTTTGAGATTTTCAGTAATGAAAAGTGCGTTATAAATTGAATTAATTATTATTATTATTATTATTATAACTCTCAAAATGTTTAACTGTCAAAGAAATGTGCAAGGAAATAAACTAGTATCACTACAGGCACATTTTGAGAGAGAGGGCACTTCACAAAGACACAGTCAGGCTGTGTGAGAGGAGGTTCCAACCGTTTGTTTTCATCACCCAGAACCAAATGAGAAGAACAGCAGAACTTTCACTGACCAGTGATCACACATATTGTGCTAAAGTTCCTGTTTTTAGTTTTCTACATTCACCTTATAATCTAGCTCTTTTTGCAATCTTATTTTAATTTGATTAAAATTTAAAAAAAAATCTGTCTGCCTCTTTTATAACTGTCTATTGTCATCACTGTTGTCATCATCCTTTGGTTGTAACCAGCTCTCTCTCTCTTGTCATTGAGTCCTCAAAGCTCAATGGGATTATCCTGCCTAAATAAAAGGTTGAATGAATAGTTGAATGAATAAAGTAAACTTTGATACGAAAGGTGTTAAATAATACACATATTTTTATTGAACAATAATCTTCATGCAAACCACTGGTTTGATCTGATGTCCTCTCACCACCCCGTGTTGGGACTGAGCAGGCACAAGATGGAAGAGTACAACAAAGACATTACATTCCTTCAAGACATGGTAGCACTCTTCTGTGGACTGAAAATAGGTCAAACTGGAAGCTGGAAACCAGTTCAAACAGGAATTGTGATGGCAACATCTACAATTTTATGTCTACAAAAAGACATGCTGTCCTGTCCCAACACCAGTGGAGTTTCATCAGGCACTGAAATCCATCACAGTTGGGCAGTTCCTTACAACAGTCAAATCTGGAAGCTATCAGGAGAACGATGGCAGTCTTCTGGCAGAGTTCCTGGACATTAAGGAGACATTTCACAGTCCTGTCATAAGTGTGGAGCAGCTGATTGGAAACACAGGTCCTTCTGTATTCTGTACCATCTTACAGGATACATAATAAATAAAGTCATCAAACATTCCAACATCTGTGATGGATGCTCAAGTTCAATTAAGCAAAATGATGAGACTCTGGAAGGAGAGCATGGTGCCACTGACACTGAAGGAATTCAAACCAGGAGTCCTGTGTCGGCCATCACATGAAGCCTTCAGTCTGGTCCAGAAAGTTGAAAGGCTTTTCAGAACAAGGACCAGTCAATCCTTCATGGAGCTCCCCAACACCATGGATACTCTATGGAGAGAAGCAAGTCTATTAGAAAGCATTCTTCCTTCATGTCATGATGTGCAAAGAAAAATAACAGAAATAATTCTTATTTCTTGTTCTGTCTTGAAAGAGAGCCTAATCTCAACTTGGCCCATGATTACCATACGCTAAACTAATACTATAATACAAATTCAAATTAACAGTCCTGCAGTAAATACCAATTTGTGACGGTTATGGTGTTAAAATAATTTTATTCAAACTTCTTGATTCAGAAATTATTGTTTTGGGAAGACATAAAACGAGAACTTGTACCCCAACCGTCTCTCCCACGTAAACGTACGTTTCGTTTTTTTGTTTGTTTTTGTTTTTGCTTTGTTCGTTGCTTAGAAAGAAAAGACAAAAACGAAAGTTGCACAGAGCAAAACAATATAAAAACAAATAATAAAACAAAACGAAGACGTAACGAACGAGACTCACACATACATACACACATACACACACAACTGTCTCGCCTTCGCGTCTGAAACCACATCCCTACCCCGCCACCACACGCACGAGGAATTTTATTAAATGTTAGTCCCATACCGGGAGTCGAACCCGGGCCGCCTGAGTGAAATCCAGGAATCCTAACCACTGGACCATATGGGATTTTATTTATTTATTTTTATTTTGTTTTATTATTTTTTTTATCTGATTGCTTTTTGTTTCTTTTTTTTATTTTAAAGAAAACCTTTCAAGGAAAGTGAAAGCCGAACCGACACACAAACACAAGAGTAAAGGCCCCGGCAGAGCTCTGCGTAAAGCAATACGTCTCTGTACGTCGTACGTACGCAGAGGCACAAGCGTAGCCCCGCAGGGCACGAACGCGCAAAGCTCAAATTTTACGACCGCGTACGCGAGGCGCGTTGTCTCACAATAAACTGCCCGGCGCCGGACTGTTTTGTATGTGACACAAATGTATTAAATTCCCCTTCTTCATTCCTGATCTGGACTTTTCTTTTGTTTTTTGCCAAAAGTCAAGTGATCGCTTCATCCTCCGATGAGAAGGAAATTAATGAATTTGTCACGAGCGAACTAAACTCATGTCCAACATAGCTGCGCGAGGTTCTAAATGTTTCCTGGTGTTCTGGTGTGCTGGACCAGCGCTCCCTGTTTTTATTTTATTTTTTAGACTGTTTTATTAACATATAAACACAGAAAACCGCTGCGCAGCCCGTGCCTTTTTCCCCCCACCCGACCTGTCAATCAATTCAGTAGGCGTGTCGGCAAATGACCAATCAGCAACCTCAGTTTGTCCCGTAGGTAAACGCTCTGCGCGCAGCTGCTCAAATTAAGACAAGAATTTGGAGCAAAAACCCGAGCATTTAACGCGAGAACGAATGCAGAGCTGTGCTGGTGAACGCGTGCGCACAGAACACGCGTGTAGAGCGGCGTACAGGCCGTACGCAGAGCTCTGCCTGGGCCTTAACGAACACACACCACCCCCACCCTCGCGCGTCCCAGACCGTATCCCTCCCCGCCACACCCACCGAAGAAAGGGAAGGGGGGGGGGGTAAGCGGGACCCCCCGCGACACGCACAAGGGTTAAATAAAATGTTTTTATGGGAAAAACCGGAGTCCCCGGAGGAAACCCAAACAAGCACGTATAGAACTTGCAAACTCCCTCAGAAAGGTCCCTGGACAAGATTTAATCTTGCAACTTTCTTGCTGAGAGGCGTCACTGTGTGGGCTTTTTTTTTTTTTATAAAATGATTATGGGAAAAACCGGAGTCCCCGGAGGAAACCCTTCTCACAGAGCGGCCACAACAGTCCCTCAGCTGTGACCACTGGTCTACCATGGACGTTCAGAAAAGCAGTTGTTATCAAAATGTTTAAACGCATCTTCTATCGATCGGCCAAAAACAATTGCAACTGCTGCAATGACAGCAACGTTTACGGTAAACTTCAGTGTGCTTTTGACAATAGAACCCAAACATCTGACCAGACTCGGAGTTGCTGATGTCTCAGAGGCTACTTCTCCCAGTGCATCCAGTTCTTCTGAAGGATCTTCTGCAGGCTGAAGGACCAAGGCGGGACTATCCTGAATAGTCAATGCCTCAAAATCCCCTTCTGCCTGTACATCCAATTCTTCAGACACCGAAGGATCTTCTGCAGGCTGAAGGACCAAGGCGGGACCGTCTTGAATAGTCGATGCCTCAAAATCTACTTCTGCCTGTACATCCAATTCTTCAGACACCGAAGGATCTTCTGCAGGTTGAAGGACCAAGGCGGGACCGTCTTGAATAGTCGATGCCTCAAAATCTACTTCTGCCTGTACATCCAATTCTTCAGACACCGAAGGATCTTCTGCAGGTTGAAGGACCAAGGCGGGACCATCCTGAATAGTCGATGCCTCAAAATCCCCTTCTGCCTGTACATCCAATTCTTCAGACACCGAAGGATCTTCTGCAGGCTGAAGGACCAAGGCGGGACCATCCTGAATAGTCGATGCCTCAAAATCTACTTCTGCCTGTACATCCAATTCTTCAGACACCGAAGGATCTTCTGCAGGTTGAAGGACCAAGGCGGGACCGTCTTGAATAGTCGATGCCTCAAAATCTACTTCTGCCTGTACATCCAATTCTTCAGACACCGAAGGATCTTCTGCAGGTTGAAGGACCAAGGCGGGACCGTCTTGAATAGTCGATGCCTCAAAATCTACTTCTGCCTGGACATCCAATTCTTCAGACACCGAAGGATCTTCTGCAGGCTGAAGGACCAAGGCGGGACCATCCTGAATAGTCGATGCCTCAAAATCTACTTCTGCCTGTACATCCAATTCTTCAGACACCGAAGGATCTTCTGCAGGCTGCAGGATCAAGGCGGGACCATCCTGAATACTTGTCTTCTGCACTGGTTCAGTCGTCTGTCTGGATAGCCATAACCCCAGTTCAAGAAAAGGACTGTGTTTGTAATTCTGTGGGTCAAATGGAACACGTGAAGCATTTTTCTTGTGCTGTGTCGTTGAAACTGCCGGAATCAAATTGTCTTTCTGCTCCACAGGTAAAACCAGGTCTGCTGAATGTGTTCCAAAGGATGCTGCTTTGTCTGGAAGGCTAACTTCAGAACTTGTTTTTTCCTGAACAATTCTATTCTTATGCTCAGTCACTTGAATGGATAGTTGCTTTGACAAGTCAATTTGATGTTGGAGGTCTGAAAAAGCTTCTTGCAGATTCATAATTGCACCTGTTGCTCTTTCATCAAAACCAGATTGTCTTACTCCTTGTTCTGTTTGGACCATTTTTGACGCCATTCTCAAATCTAAGTTTGTCTTTAAGGACTGTGTTTGAAGGAACTCAGCTTCTTCTTTACACTGCAGGTGGACTTTTTTTAAGGTGGCTGTTTCAGCTTTTTCCTTCTGAAGGTCTGCCTCAAGATTTTTTAAGCATTGTATTTTAAAATCAGCTTCACCTTTCAACTGCAGGTAGAGTTCTTTGAAGGTGGCTGTTTCAGCTTTTTCCTTCTGAAGGTCTGCCTCAAGATTTTTTAAGGATTGTGTTTTAAAATCAGCTTCACCTTTCAACTGCAGGTAGAGATTTTTGAAGGTGGCTGTTTCAGCTTTTTCCTTCTGAAGGTCTTCCTCAAGATTTTTTAAGGATTGTGTTTTAATATCAGCTTCACCTTTCAACTGCAGGTAGAGATTTTTGAAGGTGGCTGTTTCAGCTTTTTCCTTCTGAAGGTCTGCCTCAAGATTTTTTAAGGATTGTGTTTTAATATCAGCTTCACCTTTCAACTGCAGGTAGAGATTTTTGAAGGTGGCTGTTTCAGCTTTTTCCTTCTGAAGGTCTTCCTCAAGATTTTTTAAGGATTGTGTTTTAATATCAGCTTCACCTTTCAACTGCAGGTAGAGATTTTTGAAGGTGGCTGTTTCAGCTTTTTCCTTCTGAAGGTCTTCCTCAAGATTTTTTAAGGATTGTGTTTTAATATCAGCTTCACCTTTCAACTGCAGGTAGAGTTCTTTGAAGGTGGCTGTTTCAGCTTTTTCCTTCTGAAGGTCTGCCTCAAGATTTTTTAAGGATTGTGTTTTAAAATCAGCTTCACCTTTCAACTGCATGTTGAGTTTTTTGAAGGTGGCTGTTTCAGATTTTTCCTTCTGAAGGTCTGCCTCAAGATTTTTTAAGGATTGTGTTTTAATATCAGCTTCACCTTTCAACTGCAGGTAGAGATTTTTGAAGGTGGCTGTTTCAGCTTTTTCCTTCTGAAGGTCTTCCTCAAGATTTTTTAAGGATTGTGTTTTAATATCAGCTTCACCTTTCAACTGCAGGTAGAGTTCTTTGAAGGTGGCTGTTTCAGCTTTTTCCTTCTTAAGGTCTGCCTCAAGATTTTTTAAGGATTGTGTTTTAAAATCAGCTTCACCTTTCAACTGCATGTTGAGTTTTTTGAAGGTGGCTGTTTCAGATTTTTCCTTCTGAAGGTCTGCCTCAAGATTTTTTAAGGATTGTGTTTTAAAATCAGCTTCACCTTTCAACTGCATGTTGAGTTTTTTGAAGGTGGCTGTTTCAGATTTTTCCTTCTGAAGGTCTGCCTCAAGATTTTTTAAGGATTGTGTTTTAATATCAGCTTCACCTTTCAACTGCAGGTAGAGATTTTTGAAGGTGGCTGTTTCAGCTTTTTCCTTCTGAAGGTCTTCCTCAAGATTTTTTAAGGATTGTGTTTTAATATCAGCTTCACCTTTCAACTGCAGGTAGAGTTCTTTGAAGGTGGCTGTTTCAGCTTTTTCCTTCTGAAGGTCTTCCTCAAGATTTTTTAAGGATTGTGTTTTAATATCAGCTTCACCTTTCAACTGCAGGTAGAGATTTTTGAAGGTGGCTGTTTCAGCTTTTTCCTTCTGAAGGTCTGCCTCAAGATTTTTTAAGGATTGTGTTTTAATATCAGCTTCACCTTTCAACTGCATGTTGAGTTTTTTGAAGGTGGCTGTTTCAGCTTTTTCCTTCTGAAGGTCTGCCTCAAGATTTTTTAAGGATTGTGTTTTAATATCAGCTTCACCTTTCAACTGCATGTTGAGTTTTTTGAAGGTGGCTGTTTCAGCTTTTTCCTTCTGAAGGTCTTCCTCAAGATTTTTTAAGGATTGTGTTTTAATATCAGCTTCACCTTTCAACTGCAGGTAGAGTTTTTTGAAGGTGGCTGTTTCAGCTTTTTCCTTCTGAAGGTCTTCCTCAAGATTTTTTAAGGATTGTGTTTTAATATCAGCTTCACCTTTCAACTGCATGTTGAGTTTTTTGAAGGTGGCTGTTTCAGCTTTTTCCTTCTGAAGGTCTGCCTCAAGATTTTTTAAGGATTGTGTTTTAATATCAGCTTCACCTTTCAACTGCAGGTAGAGATTTTTGAAGGTGGCTGTTTCAGCTTTTTCCTTCTGAAGGTCTTCCTCAAGATTTTTTAAGGATTGTGTTTTAATATCAGCTTCACCTTTCAACTGCAGGTAGAGTTTTTTGAAGGTGGCTGTTTCAGCTTTTTCCTTCTGAAGGTCTTCCTCAAGATTTTTTAAGGATTGTGTTTTAATATCAGCTTCACCTTTCAACTGCAGGTAGAGTTTTTTGAAGGTGGCTGTTTCAGCTTTTTCCTTCTGAAGGTCTGCCTCAAGATTTTTTAAGGATTGTGTTTTAAATCAGCTTCAGCTTTCAACTGCAGGTAGAGATATTTGAAGGTGGCTGTTTCAGCTTTTTCCTTCTGAAGGTCTACCTCTTTATATTTTAAGCATTGTGTTTTAAACTCAGCTTCTTCTTTCTTCCGCAGGTGGAGATTTTTGAAGGTGGCTGTTTCAGCTTTTTCCTTCTGAAGGTCTGCCTCAAGATTTTTTAATGATTGTGTTCTAAACCTAGCTTCAGCTTTCCACTCCTGGTATTTTTTTTTGAAGGTGGCTGTTTCAGCTTTTTCTTTCTGTAGTTCTGCCTCAAGATTTTTTATTATTTGTGTTAAGACACTGACAGCATTCTCTGGTTCAGTCTCAACTTCTTCCCCGCAAACGCTAACCACTCCCTCTGTCCCTTGGCGGGTGTTTGGAGGTGAGTGACAAAATCTTCTAGATGCCATTTTTCCTCTTAAAAAATAAAAAAGATGAATCTTCTTTTAATTTCTCCTGGAATCAGGTAAGGTGCGAACGAGCTGTGTCCTCTGCAGCGTTTGAAATGCAAACTAAATTAGCTTCTTTAAATACCCTCCTATAGCGTCCTCCTTTATGACGTATCAAAGGCGCTCCAGCAGGATGGCGTCACTCGCCTTTGATCATGCTTACGTCATCGTTTAATGAAGTATCAAAGGCGCTCCAGCAGCAGGGCGTCGCGTCTTTGTAATTACGTCATCGTACGTACGCCTCGTTTGTGTAAACAGGTAAAATGCCTGTTTCGTTTTAATGTACGGCTTTTATCAGAGGCGAATATGTTCTCCAGATGAGTCACGCAGCGTTGCGTACCAAAACGTGCAGCTCGATTTGAAACGTCGAGGCACGTCACGTGACGTCCATATACTGATCTTTATTATTATTTAAAAATAAACAACTGCGTAACATGACAGCAGATCAGTAGGATTTTGTAGAGAAACTTCCGTTCGCAGCTTCATTGCAGAAACATCGAAGTTGGATTTTATCTAAATTGAACCATTCTTTGAAATAAATTTAAATATCACATTTAGGGTCTGAACTGTCATCTTGATCTATATTTTATGGGGTTTAACAACTACAATTTAATGTTTATGATTTTCATCAGTTGATGCACGTTACAGCAGGGGCGATTCTAGGATCTGAACTTTAGGGGGCTTAGCCCCCAGTGTTGACAGTAACTCTTGGCTTGAATGTGGTGGCCATGTAAGTTCAATAATAAAGTTATTTCATTGGTCAGATTAGTATGTTTGCACTCTTTGCACACGTTCAAACATTTTGTCCTAAACTACTACAATGTAATCTTCAAATAAATAAAGCAAACAGGTGCTGTACACAACTTCCATTCATAAATGGAAGGAGGTTGAGGAGCATTAAGTGTAGAACCACTAGACTGAGGAATAGCTTCTACCCTGAGGCTGTTAGACTCATGAATAAATAAATAACAAGAATAAACACTGCAAAATATCACATCATGCTGATGCTGATCTGTTTTCTTGTTGCTGTGTTCATCTGTGACCATTTGCTCATACAGACTCATGTTCGTGCGGCTGTTTGTAATGATTTTGTTTTCTATTACATTAGTGCTTAGTGTATTTCTAATTGATGTTTTTCTTAGTCAATCCTAGATGTTCTTACTGTTTTTCTCTTACATTTTGTTGTTGAATGTAACTGGGACCCTGTGTACATAATCCCGTTTCATCACATGTACCACATGCGGTGCAAATGACAATAAAGATTCTCTGACTCTCTGACTCTGATAAATATCACTGAAATAATTCTAAATTAAATAATGATGCATAACCACTCTGCATTTGGAATTGCCCATTGCAAAATATCATTGCATTGCAAACTGCCATTTGAATAAAGGTGCCGATAATATGAGTCCTCATCCATCATGGGTGTCAGAAGCATTTGTAATGTTGGGAGGGGAATCACTGGTGGGAGGGTCTGGGGGTCCTCCCCCAGAAAAATTTTGAATAAAGTGAGATGATGCCATTTCCTGCCTTTGGTGTATTTTAATGGGTTGTTAAACATTTATGTTTACCTACATTTATAAACAAATTTACATTTGTAAAATTCAATAATTTTTTTAGACAGATTCCTCGTTCAACTAGTCCATATATGCATCATCCTGTTTTTAAACTCCTATGGCTAAGATAATTAAATTAATGTGACACAATTGATCACCAATTATGACTTTAGGCGTGCACTTCAGTTTTACTTTGCTCATTTTTGATTTAGTTTTATTCGTAAGACAACTTGTCATTGTGCTAAGCAATGGTGACGTTAAAATATATAACAATTAGAAGAATTAGAAGCCCAACAACAGAACACCACTCGGGTTCCGATCGTGGGGGAGGGCGTTCCTCCCAACCACACCCCTCCAGGTCTCATTGCCCACGTGAGTGTTGAAATCCCCCAATGTACAGGCACCAAGGTGAGGGGCAACAAGTATGTCCACTCCTACTCTGCGCCACTCGCAGGGGCAGCTCCAGAGTGGAAGAGTGTCCAACCCCTGTCAAGGAAACTGGTTCCAGAGCCAGAGCCATGCGTTGAGGTGAGTCCGACTATTTCTAGCCTGAACCTCTCAACCTCACAGCTCAGGCTCCTTCCCCACCAGAGAGGTGACTTTCTATGTCCCAATAACCAGCTTCTGTAGCCGAGGATCAGACCGCCAAGGTCCCCACCCTTGGCCACCACCCATCCTACATTGCACCTGACCACTTTGGCCCCTCCCATAGGTGGTGAGTCCATGGGAAGGGGGACCCACATCTCCTCTTCAGGCTGTGCCCAGCCAAGCTCCATGGGTAAAAGGCCAGACATTTTTATGGTGATATCAAGACAATTCCATATTCCCTGAATTACATTTGTACAATGCAGTGTTCCTAGACTAGTTCTAAATGGAGGTTTTACAAACATTTCTATTCCCTTAGTTATAATGACTCTCTAACAAACAAACAAAAACAAAAAAACTGTTTTAATCGAATATTTGGGGGTAAACGTTTTTTATGAGCTTTATAACTTGTAAAATACTATATTCAACCAAGTCATAAAATTTTGATAATTTCAACTGATTAAATAATATTTGTTGGGTGACCATAGCCCATGTTTAATTATTATAGCTCTTTTTTTTTTGTAAAATGAAAATTGGGTTTGTAATTGTTTTGCATGCTTTTCCCCAAACTTCAATACAATAGATTAAATATGGAACAATCATTACATTATACAAAATACACAAAGCTTTGTCATTCAAAAACTATTTTACTTTATACAGTAATGCAATTTATTTTGATATTTTAATAAGTAATTAACAAGGACTCATTCAACCTTTATTTAGTCAGGTAAATCTTTTGAACCTCATGGGCTCATTTACGAAAGCGACCTGCTAAAACTAAAGAACAATGAACAGCAATGATAGAATTTCCTTAAGCAATAAACAAACAAACAATAAACAATAGAAAAACAAAAGAGAGAAAAAAAACAAAATATTTTTTTTTTAACAAAGCATCAAAAAACTAGCAAAACATTATAAGGTAGACGTATAAAATGATAATAAATAAAATTACATGAGATTTCCATGTCATCTTCTCATCAATAACGACACTCAAACATTTTATTTCATTAATTGTGAATTTCAGAACTGTCAGTTTTAAATAGGACTTCAATAATTTTCTTTCCTAAATATTATGTAGTTTTATTTATTTATTTATTTATTACAAATTTATTGATGACTTATTAAGTTGGAACCAAGTTTGTATTTTTACAAATTCTGCCTGTATCATCTCTAACATCCCTTCAATATATTCACCCGAACAAAAAAATGTGGTATCATCTGCAAATAAAACACACTTCAAAAGCCCTGGCACATCAACCAGATCATTCACGTACAAAATAAACAGCTTTGGTCCCAACACAGAGCCCTGAGGAACTCTGCATCCATTAACACAAAATTCTGATCTCACATTGTTTACTTGTACAAACTGTCTCTTTTTCAAATAACTAGATAGTCACTGTAGTAAATGCTACAGCGCATGTAGCAGCACCCCCCTACGCTCACAATATACGGTGGTCACAGAATATGGTGTGACACCTGTTCTGAAAGGGGCTATGGAAACACAACGTGTTTCCATAGCCCCATAGCTCCATAGCTGAACTGGGCTGTGGAAAAGAGGCTTTACGCGAACAACTGCAGCTTCCCTCCAGAGGCACAACTTTACTGTGTTGGCATCCTACAATTTAATAGAACACTCTTTTAATATGTGTTATGCTTACAAAACAAGTAAAACAAAGATACTATCTTCAAAGTTCACTCAGATTAAATTTTTAATAAAACCAATGAACTAATATCCATCCATCATTGCTTCTTCTTTTCCAGGTCACTGGTGTCCATATCCAGTATCATAAATTAATATGAAGTAAAAAAATATCTAATGTTTGCAATACCTCCTTTAGCTGCATAACTCTCAGGGGGACGCATTCCGTTCCCAACATACAGTATAAAGAACATTAAAATTCTGTAGCCTGGTTATTATTCACCCTTTTTAATCTTTTAAATATTATTATAGAAATTTGTTTATTTCCTATCAGGAGGTATGCTATTTTTACCTGAATAATGATTGTTGACTGTAATTATGAATATCTAGAGTGCAGGGTTCCATTGTTTTCCTTCAGTAGTTTCCTGAGTCCTGGCAGAACCAATGAGCAGCAGCTGTGGTTCATTTTGTCTGATGAGATCCAGGAGTAAGGGTTCCTTCTGGTGTTTTCATGAATTTTCATACATTCAGCCTTTATTTAGGCAGGTTAATCCCATTGAGCCTCGAGGACTCATTTACAAGAGAGACCTGGTTTCAACAAAGAATCATAAATAAATGAAATGATGATAAATGAATGAAGATTTACTTTTTTTATTGAAACAAAAACAAATATAAACAATATGACACGGCATACAATACACAGAAACAATAACAGTTGTAAATACAATTAAACTAAGCAGAGAGTTATTAATAAGATTCTAAAGAACAGCATAAAAAAAGAACAATTTGAGAAACATAGCACGATATTAAATTGCATTTCTATAGACATTGCCCAGTGTAACGAAATATCCTTCAACATTTAACACAGCTACCAATCATTGGCCCAGATCATCAACTTTGGAAGCAACTTTTCCAGAGCATCTGTGAAAAAACAAACAAATAGCTACACCTCCAGAACGATTTGATCCAAGGCTGAAAAGAATCTTCTCTCCCCACTGGTTTGACCACCAGGTGGAGACAGTGTCACATGAGTGGGTTTCCTGTAAAAAAAGTGCAGTGTGCTAAGCTTTTGTCCTTTACAGAATAAAAATAAAGATTTTCTCTTCACATTGACCCTGAGACCTCTTACATATAAGAAATAAAAGACAATTGTTTTAAGCATTTGTGCTATTTTAAGAACGGATTACAAAGATTTTTATCAAAACACAAACTAAACTAAAACACAAACTATTTTAAAGAATCTTTTCTTTTTTCTTTTTTTTGGTAGAAAAGGAACAGATTGAGTGTACGTCCCTCCAGAGCCCTATATACAGAGAGTTGCGACACTCTTTGTACTCACCGACAGGCGGTCACGTGGTTCCCGCAGCTCTCAATTGTTCCAAACAGCTCGCTGCCAGTCAGTTTGAGCAGCTACTGGCGCAACATGACACAAAATTCAACTTTTCTTACTTTGTCCGGCGTCTTTCAGTAATTATTGAGCAGTAACAAACTTATTACTTAACTGATTATTGATTATTTCACTGACTGTGTTTTATTGAAGTATTTTTAGACGTGGCAGATTATCATTACAGTGAAACGAAACTGTAAACACATTTGTTAGAAAATAAATGTGTATGCAATACAATGATCAATATAGCCATGTCAGTGTTTTATGTTACACAAGTTAAAAAAAAAAAAAAAACTAACACCTATGAAGCTACTTAGTGAGAATGCTCCACCTTGTCCTCCATGCCAGCAGTTCAGATCTGCTCCAGTTTACCTTAGATCTGGGATGAAGTCTTCATTTCTGCACATTATATAATTGTTCTATTTTTTTTATAGCAACCAAGTACGTGGAAAACAGAGTTGATTGTGCTTGTAGCCCGACTACTATTGCAATTCACTGATTAAAATGTTTATTTAAATTAAACTGTTTCTAGTTAAAATTATAACAGATGACAAAATAAGTGTTGTGTAAAAATAAATTACAAAACAATTATAAAATATGTAAAATGTAAAACGAGCTTTAATGAAGTACGTTTGCTACTATTTTTTATTAATCACATCATCTCAAAGCAGCAGGAGCAACAGCATCACAGCAACACAAACTGAGAGCTGCAAGTTTAATTTGCACAAACATTTTCAATCAGGGCTCAAAATATTTATACTATTTATTAATTACACAAAGGAAGCACAACAAGATGGAAGCAAGTGGTGTCTTACCATTTCAGTGGCAATTCTACCAATGGGGCAAATTATAAGCCACTCATTCTAGAAATCATTGAAACAGCAGCTTCCATAGGCCTTCTCGTGCTAAACATCACTACTGACATGGGCAGTGCTAACAGAGCGATGTGGCGGGCATTTGGAGTGGGCCACAACAAAACATCTGTCCAACGCCCAGCAAGACGAGATAAAAGGCTTTACTTCATGTCCCACATCTGGTAAAGAATTTGAAGAGTGCCCTGGTTCGTGGACAGACTTTTATAATTCAACCAGACGTTGTGCTAAATGAGGGACTTCAACACAATGAAGTTTCACTTGGTTCAATGAAAGATATGGTTGAATTTCATGAAGAAATGCCTTTGAAAATTGCACCAAATCTCACAAAAAACTCTTCAGCCAAGTCATTTCGAGAAAATGAAGGTGGCGCCTGCAATGCATGTTTTCAGCAAGTCAGCAAGGTGGAGCAGGAGCAGCGCCGTCCCTCCAACCTGACAACAGCCTGGTTTCTGGAGCAGGTGAACCACTGTCTTCTGGCAGAGTTCCTGGACATTAAGGAGACATTTCACAGTCCTGGCACAAGTGTGGAGCAGCTGATTGGAAACAAAGGTCTTTCTGATTGACAGCCTCCCCATCACCCAGTCAGCTCCAGTACTTCACCATTTACTTACCAGCTCCATCACTCCATCAATGAGGACTGACCAGTTCAGTAAATCTGAAAAAATGAAGATGGACATGAATGTGATAGTTTAAATTTTTTTTTGTTACAGTTCTACAGTTTAGTGATGCTGATATATTCTTAGTAATAATTCTTATTTCTTGTTCTGTCTTGAAAGAGAGTCTCATCTGAACTTGACCCATGATTACCATGTGCTAAACTAATGATATAAAACAAATTTAAATGAACAGTCCTGCAGTAAAAAGGTGTGAAGGTTATGGTGTTAAATTGGAAAGGAAGGACTGCAATAGGTCAGGGAGTTAGGTTATGGAACGAAGAGGAAACTGATATTAAAGAAGCTAAATCAATAATTATATTTAAAAGAAAGATCAAGGATAAATTGTTAAGGAAATATGTTTAACGAAGACACGAGTTTAAATAGTAATTCTTGTGATTGAGAGAGTTAATGAGTTATCTGATTTTCTTTTTTGTATTTGATGAAGTTGTTTGTTTGCATTGTTTGTTAGAAAATAAGGGGCAGATATAATAAGATTTTTTTTCTTCATCTGCCAACTTTCATTTTATATTTTAATTTTCTTGTTATCTGTGTGTTAAATTGTTTTATTTTGTGTCTTTTATTATTATAAAATGAATGCATCAATAAATCAAATCAAATTAATTTCATTCAAACATGTGGATTAAAAATGATTGTTTTGGGAAGACAGAAAACGAGTACCTTTGTGATAATTTGAATGCAGTTCACTGAAAATTAAATTAACCACATCAATCTCTCAGGGAAAAAGACTATATTTTCTAGTTGAGAGTCCAGTAACTGGAATTACCATAAAAATAATAAATAAATAAAAACTTTCAAAATTTAAGCTGTACTGAATATTTTAACACGCTGACTTAGACAGAAATAGATCAGTTTAACAGTCATGACTGCAGCTACTAGCAATTTAACATGTTTAATGAAGAAAAACTGGCGACATGAAGTATTAATGTTGATAAAATGGTACAGAACAGTCAGCTAACGCTTCACAAGGGCAGAAGAAAATTGTATTTTCATCAACTTACCGGAGAAAACACGTCTGAAGCATCAAGAATGAAAAACGTTTGATGCTAGCAGCGCTGCTATTTGGAACAGTTTGGAACGAACCGCCCCCTCCGTGACCCACGTGACTTCCGCATTCCATTCTTACAATGGGAGTCTACTCAGGACAGTGTTAGTTTTACTATTTATGCTTATGTCTATTATTATATGTTTCAGTGTTTCAATGTTTAGATGTTTACTGTTGCACCGAGGGACTGAGAGAAACGCAATTTCGGTCCTGTGTATGTCCTGTACAGTACATATTGCAGATCTGACAATAAAGTTGACTTTGACTTGACTTTGACTTTTGACTATGGGAGTGTCGCAACTCTCTGTATATAGGGCTCTGCGTCCCTCTATTAAAACAAATTAAAAAAAATTACCACACCCTTATTTCTAAACTTATTTACAGTAAACATCTTTATAAAGAAAGTTTATAAGAAAGTTTATAAAGAAGATTTACTATTTACCTTTTCACATTTGTGTCAACCTTGTATAGATACAGTCGTATTGCCTAATGGTGACATCTGCTGAATTTTCAGAAGTATTGCAGGCAACCAGGATAAGGAGAGTAAAGACTGAACTACAGGTGCTGGTCATAAAATTAGAACATCAATGGAAAAAGTTGATTTTATTTCAGTAATTCCATTCAAAAAGAAACTTATTCATTCGTTACACACACACTGATATATTTCAAATGTTTTATTTCTTTTAATGTTGATGATTATAACTGACAACTAATGAAAACCCCACATTCAGTAACTTAGAAAATTAGAACATTACTCAAGACCAATAAAAAAGGATTTTTAGAAATGTTGGCCAACTGAACAGTATAAACATGAAAAGTATGAGCATGTACTGCACTCGATACTGTACTTAGTTGGAGATGCTTTTGCCTGGATTTCTGCAACAATACGGCGTGGCATGGAGTCGATGTCTGTGGCACTGCTCAGGTTTTATGAGAGCAGCTTCCTCTTCATAATTCCCCATAGATTTTCTATGGGGTTAAGGTCAGGCAAGTTTGCTGGCCAGTTAAGAACAGGGATACCATGGTCCTTCAACCAGATACTGGTAACTTTGGCACTGTGTGCAAGTGCCAATTCTTGTTGGAAAACTAAATCTGAATCTCTCTAAAGTTGGTCAGCAACAGGAAGCATGGAGTGCTCTAAATTTTCCTGGTAGATGGCTCCGTTAACCTTGGACCTCAGAAAACAGTAGACCAACACCAGCAGATGACATGGGTGGCCTTAAACCATCACTGACTGTGGAAACTTGACACTGGACCTCAAGCAACATGGATTCTGTGCCTCTCCTCTCTTCCTCCAGACTCTGGGACCTTGATAAGTTTACTTTGATCAGATAACAACTTAGAAACACTCGGCAGCAGTCACAGACGAGATGCCTCTGACACTGTCACTTGTTCAAGAGTGGCTTGACACAAGGAATGTGACAGCTGAACCCCTTGTCTTGCATATGTCTGAGCGTGGTGGTTCTTGAAGCACTAACTCCAGCTGCAGTCCAATTTTTGTGACTCTCCCCCACATTTTGGAATGGGTTTTGTTTCACCATCCTCTCCAGGGTGAGGTTATCTCTATTTCTTGCACACTTTTTTCTACCACATAATTTTCTTTCTAATTTTCAGTTCCTCCAAATCCGAGGCCATGGTCTTGAGCCTGTTAATGATCGCAAAGCTTACTTTAATAAGTTAACTTTGAGCAATGGCCATCAGCTTCCTGATCCGTGTACAGTTACTGAATGGGAGGATGACGTTACACTGTAAGATCTAATTAGTTCACCTTACTTAAAAAAAGTACGCAAAGTCGTTGCCTCAAAAAAATTAAGCAAAGTAGTCTTAAGATTAGTGAGTAAGAAAAGCTAATCTTTTTTAAGTTTGCAGTACTAAATCAAGTAGTACAACTAATACAAAAAAAATAAGTTCAGATAACTCATTAGCCATGCTTAGTGTTAACTTATTTTTTTTAATTTGTGTGGACTGATGTAAATTTAACCCCACTTAGAATTAGTGAGTAAGAAAAGCTAATCTTTTTTAAGTTTGCAGTACTAAATCAAGTAGTACAACTAATACAAAAAAAATAAGTTCAGATAACTCATTAGCCATGCTTAGTGTTAACTTATTTTTTTTAATTTGTGTGGACTGATGTAAATTTAACCCCACTTAGAATTACTAAATACCTACAACTTACTACCAAATCATTTTGTACATCAACAACTGGCTAAATTAACTGGGAAATATCAAACAAAAAACTAATTTAAACTGGTAAAACCACAGTAAAATTTTGTATGTAAAATAAAGGATATTTTGTGTATTTTGTTCATCGCTAATAATAATCAAATTAAATGGTAAGTTACTTTTTAAACCCGCTAACTGACTACCAGTACTACTACTGTCATTACAAAACATGCAAAATGTAACATCATGGAATGAGAGGTACATATCACTTTCGAAAAATTTATTGTCACCATTTTTAAACAATTCAGCAACTCTGACTTAATCCACAATCAAAAACTGAAGATTAGCCTCTTTTAGTCAAGACAGTTTTCAATTAACAAAATGTACCAAATGCCAGGCAAAAAGCTTAAAATAAATTAAATGTAAATGTTTACATTTTTAGCAGTTGTCTTAATACAGTACTTTAAACAAAAAATGTGGAAATGTGGAAGTTTAGGCAAAAATGTGCAATACGTCAACCGTCCACAAAGCAACAACTTGTAGTACCGGTACCTTTTCTCCAACAGAACAGTCCAAAAACTTGCGGTTTTTCAATGAACAGTCCACAGAGCAGAAACTTCAAATATTTTTTTCCTGCTAAAAGTCCACAAAACAAAAACTTGCAGTGCTTCTTCAATGAACAGTCCACAGAGCAGAAACTTCAAATATTTTTTTCCTGCTAACAGTCCACAAAACAAAAACTTGCAGTGCTTCTTCAATGAACAGTCCACAGAGCAGAAACTTCAAATGTTTTTTTCCTGCTAACAGTCCAAAAAGCAAAAACTTGCAGTGCTTCTTCAATGAACAGTCCACAGAGCAGAAACTTCAAATGTTTTTTTCCTGCTAACAGTCCAAAAAGCAAAAACTTGCAGTGCTTCTTCAATGAACAGTCCACAGAGCAGAAACTTCAAATGTTTTTTTCCTGCTAACAGTCCAAAAACAAAAACTTGCAGTGCTTCTTCAATGAACAGTCCACAGAGCAGAAACTTCAATTTTTTTTCCTGCTAACAGTCCAAAAAGCAAAAACTTGCAGTACCTCTTCATTGAACAAGTTAGAGTCCACAGAGAGAGTCCTTATTTAGGTGTCACACCACTCGTGATCGGTGAGTTCCTGTATCAGGGTGAGGACTCGGGGGTTCAGGTTGAGACGACGCTTTGAGTGTTTGTTCTCCACTTTGGTTCCCTTTTCTGGATTTATCCGGAAAAAAAACACCTGTTAAAAGAAAAGACGACCATTATAATTATTTTGACGTTTCAGTAAAGTAAAATACATATTTAAAAAAGCTAAGTCTGGTCCTCTGGACATTCAAAAAACAAAACAAAACAAAAAAGTAGAAATGTTTCGTCTTTCGTCTGAAAGACTTCCTCAGTCTGAGCTGCTGTATTCAGCTTAGTCTTATAAATAGCACCCTCTCAGTGGATCAACCAGTTTTCTGATGACAAACAAAACCAGCTGCTCCCATGATCAAGGAGGACCATCAGCCTAACGATGGATCGTTAGTACCCTGATGGTTGTTTGCTATTCACAGAGGGCTGAGTGATACTAGCAATAACAGCATTGTAGGAGGGGGACAGTTGAACCAGGAGGCCTCAACCCCTTTTTAATGATGGACGGTTTCTTTTCACAAAGATGGCCTCCTTTACTCCTCTCTAAAACCATCGTTCCTATGAACGAGGCCATCTACATACATACTACATACATACATACGTATGTAAATGTATGTATATATATACATGTATGTATATGCATATTTGTGTGTATATATATATATATATATATATATATATGTATGTATTATGTGTGTAGTATTTATGGAGTATGTTGTAGGTATGTATGTATGTGGTATGTATGTGTGTATGTATGCATGTAGTATGTATGTATGTGTGTAGTAATTACGTTGTATGTATGTATGTATGTACTGGTATGTACATGTATGCATGTACTGGTATGTATGTACATTAGGCATGTAACAGTTGTAGTTGGTGTACCGAACCGAAAAGGTACGGAGGTGGACCGAACCGAACGTGCTGTACCGAAACGGTTATTTTTTCACTCATTGAATGTTAATATGTGCGCCGCGGAACAAAATTTCCTGGGCGCGTTTCAGCACGGAGCTATTATCTCGCAGCACGCGCAGCATTAGCCGTTAGCTTCTCGCTGCGGTTTCCTGTTTGTTAACGTTATGGTTTTCTTGTTAAAAGACGAGCGCACAAAGCTGTGTGTGTGGACGTTTTTTCATGAAGACTGGATCTGCAGCAGCAACACGTCTAACGTGAACGCGCTGGAAACTACGTCATCAGAACGTGAACGAGCTGTTACAAAGTACGCTAACCACACAGCTGCATTTAAACAACTTCTACAAAGTGCGCTAACAACACAGCTGCATTTAAACAACTTCATCAGGTAATTTAGATGGGTCCAGATCAATAACACAAACTGTATGAGTTTTTAAAGCTCTGAATCTAAGTCTGAAAGTTTTTAATGCACAGTTGATCCTTGCTATGAGACATCCATCACGTCAACACTTAAGTCAAAAAGTTCAGCTCTTTATGAAAAAACTAAAACTGATGGTCAACAAGTCCTGGAGCTGATTTAAACCCTGCCCTGATGATGAGTGAGATATTCAACCGTTCAAGAGGTATTGTTATTTTATTATAATTATTATTTATAATTTATTATTATTTAAAATTATAATCTTATTAACTTATTTTTTTACCTCTGTGTTTTATTTCCAGTATTTCCAGTTACAGAGGTAGCTGCTCTCCTTCCACTTCAGGGAAATCCACCAGAGATCACCTGCTGCAGCTAAGAAGTGTGTGATGACTGAATTGAACTCTGGAACTGTTCCAGGACCAGTCCCACCAAGAAGAGGTTGTGAGTAATGAGGACAAATACAGCCACACTGGTGCTACTGGACAAAAACTTTATTAGTTAAGATTGTAAACAGTCTGTTGCTGCTTATTGTTCTGGTTCTGACTGTTATTGTATTCATTAAGATTTTTATTATTTTTAATATAATTTATTTATTGTAGAGTGCTGTTTATTTAAAATATCATCCAAATGGGTCACTTTTATTTATTACTACAATACAATACAAACATATTTTTGGCATATTTTCAAAATAAACATTTTGTAAGTCTTTACTTTGTCTTTTTTTTTTTGTACCGAAAATAAACCGAAAATAAACCGAACCGAGCCCTCCTTGTAATTGAACCGAACCGAAATGTGATTTTAGCGTACCGTTACACCCCTAATGTACATGCATGTAGTATGTATCTGTATGTACATGCATGTAGTATGTATCTGTATGTACATGCATGTAGTATGTACCTGTATGTACACGTACATGTATGTACACATACATTTATGTACACGTATGTACATGTATGTACATGTACATACACGTACATGTATGTACACGTACCGGTATGTACATGTATGTACACGTACTAGTATGTACACGTACTAGTATGTACACGTACATGTATGTACACGTACATGCATGTACACGTACATGTACATACACGTACATGCTTGTACACGTACATGTATGTACACGTACATGTACGTACACGTACATGTATGTACATGTATGTACATGTACATACACGTACATGTATGTACATGTACATACACGTACATGTATGTACATGTATGTACATGTACATACACGTACACGTATGTACATGTATGTACATGTACATACACGTACGTACATGTACATACACGTACATACACGTACATGTACATACACGTACATACACGTACATACACGTACATGTATGTACACGTACATACACGTACATGTATGTACACGTACATACACGTACATGTATGTACACGTACATACACGTACATGTATGTACATGTACACGTACGTACATACACGTACATGTACACGTACATACACGTACATGTATGTACATGTACACGTACATGCATGTACATGTATGTACACGTACATGCATGTACACGTATGTACACGTACATGCATGTACACGTATGTACACGTACATGCATGTACACGTATGTACACGTACATGCATGTACACGTATGTACACGTACATGCATGTACACGTATGTACACGTACATGCATGTACACGTATGTACACGTACATGCATGTACACGTATGTACACGTACATGCATGTACACGTATGTACACGTACATGCATGTACACGTATGTACACGTACATGCATGTACACGTATGTACACGTACATGCATGTACACGTATGTACACGTACATGCATGTACACGTATGTACACGTACATGCATGTACACGTATGTACACGTACATGCATGTACACGTATGTACACGTACATGCATGTACACGTATGTACACGTACATGCATGTACACGTACATGCATGTACACGTATGTACACGTACATGCATGTACACGTATGTACACGTACATGCATGTACACGTACATGCATGTACACGTATGTACACGTACATGCATGTACACGTATGTACACGTACATGCATGTACACGTATGTACACGTACATGCATGTACACGTATGTACACGTACATGCATGTACACGTATGTACACGTACATGCATGTACACGTATGTACACGTACATGCATGTACACGTATGTACACGTACATGCATGTACACGTATGTACACGTACATGCATGTACACGTATGTACACGTACATGCATGTACACGTATGTACACGTACATGCATGTACACGTATGTACACGTACATGCACGTACACGTATGTACACGTACATGCACGTACACGTATGTACACGTACATGCACGTACACGTATGTACACGCACGTACCGGTATGTACACGCACGTACCGGTATGTACACACACGTACCGGTATGTACACGCACGTACCGGTATGTACACGCACGTACCGGTATGTACACGCACGTACACGTACCGGTATGTACACGCACGTACACGTACCGGTATGTACACGCACGTACACGTACCGGTATGTACACGCACGTACACGTACCGGTATGTACACGCACGTACACGTACCGGTATGTACACGCACGTACACGTACCGGTATGTA
The DNA here is from genome assembly GCA_038048925.1 of Garcialebias charrua. NCBI lineage: Eukaryota > Metazoa > Chordata > Actinopteri > Cyprinodontiformes > Rivulidae > Garcialebias > Garcialebias charrua. Next base: position 4,008 of record JBBPBX010002250.1, on the reverse strand, counting down.
CACGCACGTACACGTACCGGTATGTACACGCACGTACACGTACCGGTATGTACACGCACGTACACGTACCGGTATGTACACGCACGTACACGTACCGGTATGTACACGCACGTACACGTACCGGTATGTACATGCATGTACCGGTATGTACATGTACCGGTATGTACATGTACCGGTATGTACATGTATGTACGTATGTATGTATGCATGTATATATTTACGTGTACATGTACATGTATGTATGCAAGTATGTATGTACCGGTATGTATGTAAATGTGACAGTATTTACCTCTCCATGGCCAATGTCCATTGCTTCCAAGTCATCAACACGAGACTTCCTCACCCTGGGGCGGCCGTGGTGTAGTGGTAATGGCAGTCGACCCCTGATCGGAAGGTTGGAGGTTCGAATCCCGCATCCGCCCACCATGTGTCGTTGTGTCCCTGAGCAAGACACTTAACCCCGAGTTGCTCCCGGTAGGTCTGGATGGCGCCTTGCAAGGAAGGCTACCACTACCGGTGTATGAATGTCTGAATGAATGGGTGGATGGCTGGTATTGTAAAGCACTTTGGGGCTCCTCACAGGGGGCTGGAAAGCGCTATATAAATAAGCTCCATTTATCCTCTCCCTGCGAGATCGCTCTTCCTAGAAAACAAAACCGAGCTGTGACGGTCCACACAGACAAATGGTTTTATGGCATAACTTCACAAACAGGAAGTCTTACCCAAATTACTGTATGTCCTCCTTCTCGGTCTCCTGAAGCTGGTAGACGATTTTTGACAGCTCCTGATCCGACTCCATTTTCCCTATGATACGTTCCTTTTCTGCTTCACTCTGAGCACTCGCCAGCATGGTACAATACTGAACTGTGCGTGTGAAAAACACAAACAATTTCAAAATATTAATTATTATTATTAATAATAATATATCTCCTTCACCGTATTCATCTGAGTGTTCATCTCGTACTTTTCCAAACTGGTCTTCATCTCCTTCCTGCAAACCAGAAAAATGATTACTTTTATAATTTATTTTGAGCACAAACATCTGGATGTTCCAAAGCTTTTGAGGACAAAATTTACAATAACTTTCATCAGTGAAATTCAAAGTCAGGTGAATCTTATTTTCAATGAGGGTCAGTTCGTTGTGCAGAAAGCTGAGAACAAAAAGGAATATACAGGTAGTCCCCAACTTACGAGCGCTCTTACTTACGAGGTTCCGGACTTACGAGCTGGCGAATTTTTTGGAAAAAACGCAAAAAATACCATGTTTTTCTGTGTTTTTTCACCACAGTTCGTTAGCTAAACATGTGGACACACGTTTCCGATCATTTTTATGCACTCATAAGCAGTTTTTCGATGAAAAACAAGTGTTTGTAGTCGCGCTAGCAAAACCGTTCCAACTTACGAGCGAAATTCCGGACTTACGAGACACGTGGCGGCCGTTCCAATTTACGAGATTTCCATGTTATGAGCGCCTCGTTGTAACGGAACTCGCTCGTAAGTCGGGGACTACCTGTAACATCATGAAAAAAAACCTTTACCTCTTCATCAGATTCAAACTGCACATTCACACCATATGTTTCATCAATGCTGTCATCTGTTAATAAATGGAAATGTCTCGTCACATTAACAGGAATAAAAATCTTAAAGCTGGGGTATGTAAGATTGTAATGTAGTCTGTAACTTTTCAAACAATATATATTTTAACATATTTCTTCACTCTGTCACTAGATTGATGTTAGAGAGGTAATCTCTGAAAAAAACTAAAAAAAAATATTGTCCCCTTGCTTCTCCAGGTGGTAAATAAGCATTTCTAAAAAGAAAAAGTGACCCGCCATTTTCCAGCCAATAAAAACAAAGTTTGTAACCAGCCAATAAAAACCGAGCTTGAATTCGAATCAGCCAATAAAAACAGAGCTTGAATTTGAATTTTAACAGACCACAAGGGGGCAGTGCCATATATGGCTCTGAGGGGGAGGGATCAGAATGCTTTGCTTGTTGAAATTTTTTCTAAGTGCTGATGTTCTACAGAAACTGCAGACTCCACCTTTAAAGAGTAAACATAGCTGCACTATAGATATCTCCTAAATTTTCACAAGTTGGCATGAGTTGTCTAAAACGTTCAAGTGTGAGAGGGCCTTATGACACATTCATTCTGATGTTTAAGATGAATAGATAAATGAATAAGTCATTTAATGGTGATGGATTTTACTCACATGAAGCGTCACCAATAAAGGGAATTGTGCCTGCCATTCTTCAAGCTTAAAGATGCTTTTCCAAACAGGGATTTCCTGTAATAACATTAACCAGACTTGTGGTTATAAATTAGAAAATTAAGAAAAAAACTATTTTAGTTTTACAGTTCGAATTACATTACACATGAGAATAATCACTTATTCATTACATGCCAAGCTCAGTTATTTGTGTGGGTCCGAGTACAAATGCAGCTGCAGCTGCCAGGAAAAAGACAAAGAGAAGATATATGGATGCAGTTAGAGAGGACATGAAGGTAGTTGGAGTGAGGACATGAGGATGCAGAGGACAGAGTGAGGTGGAGGAGGATGACTCGCTGTGGCGACCCCTGAAAAGGGAAAAGCCGAAAGAAGAAGATGCTCACCGTTTCACACAGGGACCCTTTGCACAGCTAACAGAAGCTAGCTAGTAGTTGTTGAGCAGACTGAAATGGGAGGTTTGCTGGTGGCCTGTCTGATCCGTGATCAACAAGCCAAGGGGCAGCAGAACCAAACGTTTGGTTCAGGTTGCTATTATTTTTTTAAGTGTTTGCAGTCTGTGCGACTCACTCGTCACCTGTCAAGTTTTGTATTTAAAAATAAGGGAAATTTTCTGCCGGGTACGCCGAGCCACCCCACTAGGCCAGGGATCTACAACCTTTATGATCAAAAGAGCCATTTCTGCCCCTTTGTTCACTAAATTAAATGTTTCCGGAGCCAACTGGGATTCTCAACTGGTGGCCCACAGACCACTTTAAGTTTGTTAAAGGACAATTTTCTGACCGGTAGTTTTCTGGCCATTGTAAAGCTGAAAATATCTAATGATTTGTTGATATTTTTACATTTTAAGACTAAAAAAGACCAGATTATCATAAAGAAGGAAAAAATAATGTGATCTTTCCCAATTAAAAAATAAAATAATGAACTATGCAGGTCTAGGTAAATTATTTTAATTGTGGAAAAATTAAATACTGTATCCTACTTCAAATAAATAAAGTTAACTTGTGTTTTACTCCTTCTATTAGTTCTAGTATTCACACATTTGCAAAGGAAATGACAGGAAAAACTGCTAAAACTAGCCCTTTTTGTTGTTATAAGAACAAATAAAATTCAGTTTAAAGTTAGTTTTGATCAAAGCTTGGAGGAGCCACTGCTGAGGGACCAAAGAGCCACATGTGGCCCCAGAGCCGCAGGTTGCAGCCCCCTGCACTAGCCAACCAAAGTCCAGGACCCCTAACATTTTAAGACAGGTTTACAAGAAATCTAAAATAACTACCTATCAGCCTCTTTCAAACCAGTTATGTGGTCACAATCTGATAAGCCTACCTTTGTGCTTGACGGATTTTTCATGCTGACGGACATCGTTCCTTCCCCCATGAGACTAAAGTCGCAGTTACAAATCTTAAAAAACGCATAAACTTTAGGAAAATAAATTCGCTGTCCCATTTTTCAACATATTTACACGAAATCTTAACTTTTTTGGCAGGTACGCGTCCTCTCTCGTTACTTCTCGTTACATCCATCTCTGTGTTTTTCCGGGTTTGTTCTCGACCGCGCCAGCAGTAACATCGCGAGAACTGCCACCGAGGCGACTGCAGGTGGCAGTTCTCGCGAGGCTAGTGACAGAGGCACCGGAATGTTTTTTTTTTTTTTTAAATAATATTATAATACGGGAGATTTCCGGGAAAATAATAATTCGGGATCACGACGGGAAAGAGGGGTAAAATACGGTAGTTTCCCGGCCAAAACGGGAGACTTGACAGACTCGTGTATCCTTTTT
>JBBPBX010002249.1:60342-92642 GCA_038048925.1 Garcialebias charrua | reverse complement strand
TCCACGCAAAACCCCGTATGTATCAAAACTGAACTGAACGTGAATATGTGCGCATCCAAGTACATTTCCACGCCAGCCCCACGAGCAGGCGTACGCACGTTTCTGTGGTTCTTGTTCCTTTGGCGACACTTACAGGTGATTCAGAGAAACTGAAGCCCCACAGTCTGTGGTTGACTTTAAGAGCGGCTTGAAGACCTTTCTTTTCAACCGAGCATACTATACTCCTCATGATTCTACTTTTGATCTTAGCTGATACTGTTGTTGATTTTAATTGTTTTATTATTTGTTTTATTGACATTCAATTATGTTGCACCTTGTAGCACTTTGAGATTTTCATTAATGAAAAGTGCGTTATAAATTGAATTCATTATTATTATTATTATTATTATTATTAACTGTTCATGATGTGAAAATGATTAATATTCCCACCAAACACACATGATAACAATTATTACATCCACATGGACGCAAATAAAGGACGCGCAAAGTTGTGCAACAAATACATTTAACAGGAACGGATTCAGCCTTACTGGAGATAGTGTAACACGCAGAGCATTTATTTATAAACAGATATAATTTTCTGATCTATGATATGGCTTATCAGCCGTTTTCAGGGATAATCCTTTTTCATTTTGGCACTGCGCTCTGGAGCACAACGCAGGAACCGTGCACAACGCGTGCAGAAGCAGCGACCAAACTGTTCCCGAGCTTTCCAGAGGGAGCTGGCAGGTCGATCGGGACTGTGCCATTCCAGTCCACACAAAGCCGGATCATGTCCAATAGAATGGTCTCATCTATATGATTCCAAAGGCTGAGTGGTCGCGCTTTGGAGCGCGCGCGCACCCTCACACGGCAGCTGGAGGTGATTCATAATCTGCGTTTATTGTAGATTTCTCCAAAATGACACGTGAAAGTACACCATATATAACTTGTTGGAGAGTAACAGCTTCACAGACAAACAGATTGCGCACAAGGCTGTGGCGCGCGCTGCGCGCAGCGTTTGGAGACTCCAACATCACGTCATGTCATGAAAACTCTCCACTGAGACGCACAGACTCGTTTCTTCATATCATCTATTAAATAAACAAAGATCTATGTTCAACCAAACATCCAAGTTCCTCTGTGTTTACAGTAATTATGGTAATAAACTCGTGCGCAAAGTTAATATTTTCACTCAGAATGAATGGATGAGCCGTTGCGCACCAAAGCAGGGTGCGCGCACACACAAATACCGACACACAATCACTCGTTCTTTGCGTGATGAACACATTTTATTACTATTCTTACTTAGGATTTTTTTCCTCACTCATATTATATTAAATTCATTATTTTCCTGAATCTAGAAATGATTTCTGATCGCGCAGGGATCAAACAAACATGTCCTTCACACATGCAGGAAGTAATTTGCATCTGTTTAACATATGTAAATGAAGGCGTGTCAGGGGAGGTGTCTCACGTGCGCTCAGTTCCACGTTAATTGTGATGTACAAAAGGAATGTGCGTGGATTCCGGTGTACGCACAGTTTGATACATCTGGATTTTTTTGTGCGTACACACTTTTCTGGATTTGACCGTACGTCACTTTTCAGTAGGAAATCCACGCAAGTCTTTGTACATGAGGCCCCTGGTCTCTTTAATAGCGGACAATTTAAAACACGACAAATTTATCAATCTATGTGAAGATTTGAGCTATTTGTCTTCATTTTGGGAAGCAGAAAATAGTTTGGGTGATGGAACAAGAAACAACAGGATCTAATTTAGGTCTGATGCTGTATCAGACTTACCTTCATGTGGAGCTGCTCACACCCGCGCACCGTGACAAGCCCAGAGCTCTGCCTCTCACTCTGCACACTACGTCACAGATGGTGCGTTCGTGTGTAATCGGATTTCCCAACATTAAACACGGCTTGAAGTTCAAAATCACTTTTAAAGCAAAATTAAAGTGATTTATCATTTTGTTTGCAAAAACGAACATATTTTAATGATAAAAGATATATATATATATATTGAGCAATTTTATGAAAATTAAAAAATCATGTCAGTGGGGCTTTAAGCCTAATCTTAAAAGTTAACAATGTGTCAGCCTCATGGACAGAAACTGGAAGTTGGTTCCACAAGAGAGGAGCCTGATACCTGAAAGCTCTGCCTCCCATTCTGCTTTTGGAAACTCTATGAACCACAAGTAAACCTGCAGTCTGTTAGAAAAAAATGGAACAATAGGATCTGTAACATAAGATGATACTAATTTGTACATTAGCAAGATTTTGAATTTGACGGAGCCAACGGAGAGAAGCTAAAAAATATGCACTGTCTTATTTAAAAAATTAAAAACCCAACAGAAATTACTTTTGGGTTTGTGTACAGTATTCTGCATTTGATTTGTGTTGGTTTCTCCTAAAGGCTGATAGAGTTTCTTCAATCTTGATTGTATATTTTCCAGCATTTCTAGGTTTAGATTCTGTGAAAAGTGGTCTCTTAACACAGTCTGATCCTGCAGATCACTTAACACCAGCAAACATCAGGATTTACAGCCACTGAGCTCCACATGTACTGTCTGAGTAACTTTTGTTATGTTCCCATAGTCAGATTCAAAACAGATTTTCCAGTTTGGAGCTATGCCAAATTATTTTTCTTTTTTCAGAAGTTTGTATAAGCAACTCAGTAAGGCCACAATAAAAAAAAAAAAGATGTCTTTTAACCAACAAAACACAACCATGAATTAAAGGAATGCATATTTGAAGGAATATATATTGCTCAACAATTTTCTCGCCAGAGTTTTAGATGAAGGTCATCTAAAGAAAACATGGAATTATGGCCATCAGAGACACATGTTCAAAATAACATTAGGCACAGACTTGTGCAATATTTTGACATGTGATCTTGCACATTCTGTTCAATTGGGAGTATGGGTTGTGAATTACACACAATTCCCACGTTGAAAAAAAATCACTAGAACCGCCTTCTTCCACCTGCATAATATCACTAAGATTAGAAACGTATTGTCCAAAGATGACCCAGAAACTCTGTTCCATGCATTTATCACATCTAGGCTGGACTATTGCAATGGCTTATTATCTGGGTGTCCAAATACTTCTTTAAAAAGTCTTCAGTTGATCCAAAATGCTGCTGCCAGAGTCTTAACTGGAGTTAGTGGGAGAGATCATTTCTCTCCAGTTTTAGCTTCTCTCCATTGGCTCGAATTCAGAATAGAATTCAAAATCTTACTTCTAACCTACAAAGCTCTCAAAAACCTAGCTCCATCTTATATTAGAGCTCTTATTGTTCCATATTTTCTTAAAAGAGCATTTCGCTCTCAGACTGCAGGTTTCCTAGAGTTTCCAAAAGTAGAATGGAATCTTTCAGTTATCAGGCTCCTCTCTTGTGGAACCAACTTCCAGTTTCTGTCCATGAGGCTGACATGTCTTCATTAAGTTCAGGCTTAAGTCTTTCCTTTTTGATAAACCCTATAGTTAGTGTTAGCTTGGGTTTCCTGAGCTATCCCATAGTTATGCTGCTATAGGATAAGACTGCACGAGGACAAATTGACCACATTTCCTCACTCTGCTGCTGCCTTTATTTGCTCCACTCTGTCTGATTGTATTTGTACGGTAATTATTTCAATAACTAACATGTTGTTAACATGTTTAACATTGTTGTTGTTTTACCTCCAGTGGAAAGTACACCTGAACCTGTCATTCTGTTTGTTTGTTTGTTTGTTCCTCCTTCCTGTTCCTCTCAAACCGCAGCCAGTCTGGGGTTCGTCCTGAGCCTGGTTCTGCTGGAGGTTTCTTCCTGTTAAAAGGGAGGTTATTTTTCTTTCCACTGTTGCCTTTGTGCTTGCTCAGAATGGGAGTCTGTGACGAAGTGAAGATTCAACTCAATCTACTGGTTTCCAGATAACTTTTACTCATTGGCTTTTGGTTTTTGTATGTATGTGACTGTTTCTGTTCAGTGTCCTGAGACGACTTCTGTTGTGACTTGGCGTTATACAAATAAACTGAATTGAAATTGAATTTAATGGAATGGCTGCCAGCTTCCACCATACCAAATTCTGAATCAATACCTACAAGTTAGATGGAGTTGTTATAACTATTTTGAGTTTTCTAAGGTTGCCTTGCTGTGGCAGCCATCTTGAATCAGGTTGACTCCAAACATTAATCAGTTGTATTTGTACATCCAGTGATTATTTTTGTAATTTTCCTTTGAGTCCATTCAGTGATTCATGAGATATTTTGCCTGCAGTACAGACAAACAAAACAGACTCCAGCATAAGCATTATCATTCCGCCTTCGCCTTTCAGTGATAAATAGCTGAAATCTGAAGCCAGGAGATGACAAGATAAAACTAGACAGTAATAAAATTGTTAATATGGCAGCCTTCACCGTTTTCTTAATCTATTACTGTGAGCCAGCACACGCTGACATTCTTCTCAAATATGGTCAGCTTGACACGTCAGAACAAAATTCATTGACTCAGATTCTGTGTTTCGTCCAATTTTCCATCAACCTTCTTGAGACAGAACATCTCCCTGATGATGGTCTTAATCGTGCCGCAAGATATAAAACAGTAAGCTACAGTTTATGCTAAAAAAAAGTGTAGAAGTGTATTTTTTAATTCATTCAACCTTTATTTATACAGGGTAGTCTCATTGAGCTACGAGGACTCATTTAAAAGAGGGACCTGTTCCACACAGAACACATAAAGTGCAGACAACAATAACAGTAAACAAAATAATCTACATAAAGAATGCAGTGCAAATAAGAGTATAAAACAATAAGTTAGGGTGCCGTAAAACAGGTTGAAATACTAAAAACAAGAACATATTTGCGTGTATTTTTCTATTGACACTATCAAATGTCTTGAAACTTGTACAGGTAGTCCCCGGCTTACGAGCGAGTTCCGTTACTACGAGGTGCTCGTAACACGAAATCTCGTATGTCGGAACACGAAACACGTGTCGCTCGTAAGTCCGGATTTTCGGTCGCAAGTCGGAAAATTTATGCTAGCGCTACTACGAACACTCGTTTTTCAACACAAACGTACATACTAGTTCATAAACATGCTCAGAAACTTGTTTACAAACTGTTAGCTAACACACTTTCATCTAAAAACACATACCAGTGCTGTATTTTCTGTATGTTCTGTACAACTTTACTGTTCGTTAGTCAGCTCGTAAGTCCGGAACCTCGTGTGTCGATGCGCTCGTAAGTCGGGGACTACCTGTACTTGTACATGTAAATACATGCCTAAAAAACAAACTTTAATACGTACAAAGTAAAAAAAAAAAAAGAAGTACATATTTAATTTCCTGTTACACAAAAGGACTTCGACAATCTAGTTACAACTCCTGCAGCCAATATTTGCATACAGATAGCAACCCAATGTGTCGGTTATCTACCACTGAGGCTAAAATAAGTGCTAGGTGTTTTTTTTTCCACGAGCTTCGACAGCGAGGGAAGTGGGGTCTCGTTGGCTCGGTTCTGTTATTAAAAACTGGACAGCAAGCTGGGGGAGTCTGGGGATGGGAGGGTTGGGACAAAAGCAGTGGCCAAAACACCTATTAATATACTGATAGCTTCCTGGCAAGAGCAGCTTGTTCCAGTAAAAGACCCAGAGAGAGAGAGAGCGGAGGTGGGGGGTATAAAAGTTTCCCACGAGTATATGCAGAGTCAGACTCCAGAGATCATGAAACATTGAGAGGTATTCAAAAGTCAAGCTTGTCTCAGTCTCGAATGTGAGCATTCCAGTTTCAAATGGCAGAAGATTGAAAGCCCACAAAGCTAAATAACAAACAACTCTTACTCTGATATAAACAGTTCCTTTGCAAGTTTAAAGCCACTGAAATACATTTAGAAAGTCTTATGTGGAGCATTAAGCGGTGCATTTAAGTAGTCGGCTTGTATGTGCTTGAAAACAGCAGGTAATATGAAATCACTCAAAGAAAAGAAAAGTCCTCCCAGTCTGTAAGGAGCTGTTTGGTGATTGAATGTGCATGTAGACGCAAATGAAAATGACCTGGGACAAATGCAAATGCTAAGAAAAAACGACAACGCATTAGTTAGCACGTCAGGTCTGCAGAAAACAACTTTGACTGCGCTTGTGTGCATTTGAAAACAAGATTTTAACAGAACTGAAATGATCCAACACAAAAAGGAGGTCTTGTTCAATCCTTCATGCATGAACTGACACAGCTTTTATCCTGTTGTTTTCCCGTTTTTTTGTTTTTCCCTGTTTCTGCGTGTGATGTTTTAACCGTTCATATATTAAAACGTTCAGCTCATTATAAAGGCGGCTGCTCTGACTTTTCGTTTTTGTGACGTTTATAGTGTTCAGAATATTTAACTTTAATTACAAATATTATCCCTGTGAAAATACAAAGATCGCTTTAGTTTCTTTATAAACTTTAAAAAAAAATCTACTTCAATGCACTGGCTCAGATAATGTTCACTTATGCTACTTTTAGTTTGGAGCTTCTGTTATGCTACTTTTAGCTTTTAGCAAGCTTTTTGCTTTCAGCTTTTAGCCAGACACCTGCAACTTTTAGCTACCATTTTATTACTTTTATCTTTTAGTTAGCCTTTAGCTACTTTTATATGCTTTTTGCTAATTTAGCTACTGTAGTGCCTCCTTTATCACAGGGGTTTGGGACCACGCCCTCGTGATAAATGAAAAACAACGAAGTAGGGATACAGTAGTCCAAGTTCAAGTTCAAGTAAACTTTATTGTCATTACCATCTCATGTGGTACATGAGATGGAACAAAATTATGTACACAAGTAGTTGTAGAAGTAAGTAGAGTTGCATTCTGGCCCAAAAAATCCTACTCGACCCAGCCCCAGCTAGCCATCATTTCCGAACCCCACCCGACCCGACAAATTAACAGTAAATTACAGGTCTGAACGCGAAAAAAAAAAAAAACACGGAAATTTGAATTATTATTATTATATTATATTATTATTATTAAGAGTTGGTGGACACACACGGCTGAGTAAAGGGGGCAGAAGATCGGAGCTGAGGGGGTGTTTGTCCTTTCATGGCCGTCAAAGTGCATTAAATCCCTGCTTCTGCCTGCATTCTGCATTATTCAGACATGGACCCTGCTTTGACATGTCGGATATTTTGCGATCTCACCTGTTTGTGTCGTCCAGCAGCTGACTGAACAACCATTTGGGCTGATAGATCGCTGGCAGTAGTCCATCTGAAGCTTAATTGAACTTTTTACCACTTTCAAGGATGGTCAGTGCACGTTAAAATGGTTGCATGTAGCTGGTGATGGTATGGCAAGCCATGTTGTCATATAATTGGATAGTCAGCCACGTGCATCAGCTGATGCAATCAAAAGCCCGACACCGACCCGGCCTGCACATTAAGCACATTATTATGGCTCGGCCCTTATCTGGGTGGGGCGGGGCTGAGCTCTGGGTTCCAAATGATGGCTCTAGTAGTAAGTAGTAGTTTATTTTAGTATTTACTGTAGTAGTAAGTAGTAGTTTATTTTAGTATTTATATACAGGTATATGTTAAGACGTTTTGAAACTTTCCCACACTCTTGCAATGTCCTTAACAATTTTCTAAACTCTAAACACCTAAAATGTCATCCCTTCAGCTGCTCTCTACCATCTGCCAGCGCTCTCGGCCACGCCCACTTCTCCGCTTCAGAACGGAGGTCATAACACGCTGCAGGAGGAAGCTTCTCCTGCAGCTGTGGACTGCACAAAGGTGCAGCAGGTGTTAAATCATTTAAAATAATTTATTTTAAATAAAAATATCATGCCGATTGTGCGGTTCATCTATACTGTAAATCAGACAATTGTGTGTCATGTCCAATATTATTTTGAAAAAGCGAGTCTGCGAAAAACGAACCGCGAAGTAACGAGGGACTACTGTACTGTTTTGTTACTTTTTTTAGCTCTTGTCTGTTGTTCTACTGCTTTTAGCATTTTGCTGCCATGTTTTAGCTTTTAGTCAACTGTTTGTTATTTTTAACTTCTGGATAGCCTTTTGCTGCTTTATTTTATTTTATTTTTTAGCCATACTTTGTTTATTATAAGCCTTTAGATAGACCTTTGCTACTTTTCACTTTTAGTTTCCTACAGTTTTATTTACACTTATGCAGATTATAGCTAGCCTTTAGCCACTTTTAGTTTCTGGTGTTTTTGTTCCTTCTTGCTAACCTTTTGCTACTTTCAGTATTTAATAGCGTCTTGCTATTCTTGTTTTTCATGGCGTTTTCCTTTTCTTGGTGTTTGACTCGCATTTTGCTTCTTTTGGTTAGTGTTCTGCATTTTTGAGCTTTCAGCTATTTTAAGCACATTTCAGCAGTTATTAAGAACTCAGCATCAACCTGCATTTCTCTATAGTTGTTCATCAAAAAGCACAGGTGCACATTTGGCATCTTCAGCTGTTTTTTTTTGGTTTGTTTTTTTAATTGTGCCATTTTAAATTGGTCCTTAAAAGCTCCTGCAGCAGAAGTTGAGTATTTGAATGTAACAAATGAAATAAAGCATCTCCAGTGTACATTAAATCACAGCCATCTTCAATATCAAATGTCACTTCCATCACGCCGGCTTTACTCTGAGCTCACTGATGCTGACACAGGACATCCTTCATCAGCCATATTTAACATGAATGGAGATTATCACAGAGATACTACTCTGTTCTAACCCTACACTACTTAGAAATGCAATAATAGAGGCAGGCAGGATCCCAGCTGTGGGTGACGGGTGTAACCTTTTCCCAACCTATACAGTATATGTGTTGGAGCTGATACATAGAAAATAAAAACACACAAGGAAAAAGCAATTGTAAGCTATTTGAGTGAAGTAATCAAAGAAAACTAATATTTATATTTTAGTAGAACAAGCAATCCTATAATGGTTCAAATAAGTAAATGATAGTTGTATTTTTATTAGTTTATTTACAGCTTGACAGTTTTAATTGTGATTTTTTTTCTTTTTCTTCACATAAATAAAGGATTACAACCTCAGATTTTTTTATATGGGTACAATTTTTACCAGGTTGCTGTATTTTCAAGTGGCACCAACAGAAATAAGTGAAACTTGAACGGTTCCATCAGGAGCTGAAATCATTGACTTACCTTTTTATTTGAGAGAAATGTCAAACAGTTGTTTCCTCCAAATACCACAACGCTTGCATTGTCCTCCAGGCAGAGGAGCGTCTCATGCTGCCTCCCTATAAACACTGACCAAGCCCATCCACTCAGACGCTGCAGTCAAGACCGTGCAACTAATGCACATTTCCGGCAAGCACTTTCAAAATAAAACATACAGTTCTCGCACAGGATTTTCCATTTAATTTGGTCGTTTTTTTAAGCGCTTGGGGGTGCTGTTAACAGTTATTTTTCTAAGATTGAGACGTTTCTCTCAGTTGTTTTTAAAAACGTTATTTATCATGTTTAAAAATACACATTATGGTGTACTTATCATAAGATTTATCAGTATGATTCATACATTTATAATATTTTTTAAATTAAATTCTGATGTCCTTTAGCCGCAATTATAATAACAACGCCATCTACTGGCTGCTGTTGTCCCACAATTTGGCCAATATGATAATTTAAGGATTACTGCACAGTACACTGATTATATCTTTACAGACAAGAGTAAAAGAGATAAATATATGAATAAATAAATATATGAATGAATACATAGATAAATCCTATAATTAGGGTTGGCTTCTCATGTTAAAATTAAATAGTTTTCATTTGACACTACTGTATTTCTATCTTAACATGTGATTCTTGACCTGCCATTGTGTATCTGTTCCTCTCAAACCCATCCGGTCGTGGCAGATAGCCGCTGGTCCTGAACCTATTTCTGCTAAAGGTTTCCTCCTCATGAGAGGGTTTTTCCTTTCCACTGTCACCTTCGTGCTTGCTCAAGATGGGAGTTCTGCGATGGAGTTAAGTTCAAAGCGGTCTGCTCCTCAGATAAATAGTGTTAACGTATTATTTTTATTTATGAATGTTTCTGTTCAGTGCTAGCCTGGCCCTCGCCTTCCTGCACAGCTCCGCTCAATTCTCATTTCGTCTGAAGCGAAGTGAAGGACAAGGGTCTGGTTTTAACCAGGCTAGTTCAGTGCCCTGAGACAACTTCTGTTGTGACTTGGCGCTATATAAAGGTATGGACGCCCATTTCCGCCATTCTAAAAAAAAAAAAAGCAAAAATTATTTCAAAATAATGAGATAGTATCTCATTATAATGAGATACTATCTCATTATAATGAGATAGTATCTCATTTAATGAGATAGTATCTCATTATAATGAGATACTATCTCATTAATTTAAGATACTATCTCATTATAATTAGATAATATCTCATTATTTTGAGATCATTTTTGCTATTTTTTTTAAATAGAGTGGCGGAAATGGGCTTCCATATTAATGAACTGAATTGTATTGAGTAAATTTTTTGCTGTCCATCAATATGCATTGTTGAGTTTTATTCAAAACTATTTTAACTAACCCCTACCTAAGTTTTCTTCGCAGGATGCATAGTTCAATGGTGAGTGAAACAATAAAACATTTTGCAGTGACATTGTTATACGTGTTAATTTTTTATTTTTCATTCTCAACCTTAACTTTGAAACTTATTTATATGTGTCTTTATTATTTATATCTTTAAAATATCTTCAGAGTACAAATACATAAATATAAAATCAAATACACGATCATATTTTCGTTCTGGTCATGTTTTCTGTAGTGACAATACAAAATACGACGGTGACCCAGTCCACATAAACGCGTCGGCGTGTTTACTACACGCCCATTGGTCAATCCTGACTCCCTTCCCGTCCAATCAGAGCGCGAATCCAGAATAGCACGCGCCCCACCTTGTTTCGGTCACGTGACCGGGTTTACGAAGATGGTGGAAGTTTCTTCTTCCGTGAAGTGAAATCCGGGCTGAAGCCAAAACATCACGCAGGCCGAGGGCTGGGAAGATATAACAGCGTTTCTGGATAAATTCGTCAACCCTCTTTTCGGATCTGGGTAAGTTTTAACCCAATAACGGCGTATTTCAGTGCAACGTTTCGTTTTATTGCTGTCGGACTTTCAGCCTGCCATGACACAGGCCAGCAGTTAGCCGGGTGAGACGGCAGCAGGTTGTCAGGCCACACCAGCTGACGTTCAACACGTACTTAGCAACTCCAGCAATTACACCGTTCCCCGCAAATATAACTGCGATTTAGGACTGTGACGGTTTATTCTACCTGGACGTGCTGTTCCAGCCGCTCGGCTAACTTAGTTAGCACATTATACATTCACACTTGGTCCAAATTATGTAAGGTTTGTTAATTTAACGCATCAGGGATGCAGGAAATAAACATGGCCGATGTGATATCAGACTGTAATCTGGTAAATCGCGTTGACAAGCAGGAACTGAACCTAAATTCCTGATGGCGATTATTCACGTCAAGAAACTAGCTAAAATTAGTATTTTGATGACTAAGGACTATTGTTACGGAAACCCGACCGCACCTGCCATGTCATATTTAAACTTATATAGGTCGTTCAAAGTACAGTAAATATACAAGATCATGTTATTAGATTTTTATGTATGGTTATATACAAACAAAATAGTGTTTCGCACATCAATCTTTATATTCTTCCTTTTGTTCTCTTTAGGCCTTTTAAAACTTCAGCTATTCATTCAACCTTTATTTAGTCAGCCTCGAGAACTCATTTACAAGAGAGACCTGTCTACAAACTAA
The DNA here is from genome assembly GCA_038048925.1 of Garcialebias charrua. NCBI lineage: Eukaryota > Metazoa > Chordata > Actinopteri > Cyprinodontiformes > Rivulidae > Garcialebias > Garcialebias charrua. Next base: position 80,912 of record JBBPBX010002249.1, on the reverse strand, counting down.
AGAATGATGACAACAGCAACAGTAGAATTTCCTTAAACAATCAACAATAGTCAAACATAAGAGAGAAATACAGATAAAAAAACAACAACAAATTAAAACAAAGTAGCAAAACATTATAAGGCAGATGTAGAAAATCAAAAACGGGAACATGTCTGCATTGGTTTTTGCCAGGAGTCCAACAGATTCTTAAAACCATTTAGAGAAGTCAAGGTCGAGAGCTTCAGATCTTTTTGTAAGATATTCCAGGAAGCAGGAGCAGAGTAGGAGAAGGCCCTTTTACCAAGGGTGTGTTATGACGAGTCAAATATGTTATGACGAGTCAAATATTTATTTTTCTTTTCCTGGTCTGCGCTTATTAAACATTATTAACACCAGTATAAGCCCCATATGGATTGCATAAATCATATCAGGGAAGCCTTTGTGCGCACAATTGACATTAAATGATTCATCATGTGTATGCATAAAGCGGATAAGAAATGGAATTCAAAAAATGTAGCAATCTGCTTAGAATAAAATTTATTTTGCGTCTCCAAAAGCATCACTGTTGGAAGGGTTTTCTCCTCGAAGCAACATACTATAGGAACCTGTTTGGCGCTTTCTGATACTGATCACCAGGAAGAATGTTTTGTTCATATACAGCATTAGTCATAGGGACTTCCAGAAGGTGTTACCTGCAAACATGTAGTCTATTTGTTCACTAGAACATCCTAAGATGGTTAATGTTCAAAGTAAATATACAAGATCATGTTATTAGATTTCTATGTATGATATACAAACAAAATAGTGTTTCGCTCATCAATCTTTATAAAAACTAATACACTATGCATCTATTATAAATCAAGACAGGGTCAAGGAGACTTTATTGTCATTCGCATCACATGCGGTACATGAGATGGAATGAAACTGTGCTCTCAAGGTCCAAGTTACACCCAAAATACAATATATATAAAGTATAAATAATAATATATAAGAATCTACGACGTACACTAACAATAATACTATGATATATTAAACACAATGAAGAAATGTGAAATGATGACTGATACAATAAAGTTTGGTAAGACATAAAATGAAACAAAACAAGAAAAAAATAGTTCACAGCATGAGGCTTAAGTTTATTAACCAAATCAATAATAAGATGCAAATTGAGCAGTTTTGTGTTCGCCTGATTTGATTTGAATGGAAAGCTGTTCAGGAGCCACCTTAGTTTTGTTTCATTGTTTTCTTGGCAGATTTAGTGTGTGAACAGTTCTGAGTCGATGATCCTTCTGATTTATTGTGCTCTGGTAATGCAGCACTGAGGGCACAAATCATGGGTTGATGACGGCGAGACACCAGTGACTTCCTTTGCAGTTCTTTCTGTTTTTCAGTTTTTTTCTTCCTTTGTTTCAAACCAGACAAGATTCATGAACACTTTTCAACCAGGCCTGAGGCACCTTATTTCCACCTGAATTCAATATTTTAAGCAGAGTGGGAAGTCTTTTGATTTATGTTATGACTCAGTGCTGTAAAATATGGTCATGGAGCCAAGATGGTGTAGTGGTTAGGGCGTTTGACTTGGGACCCGAAGGACGCGGGTTCGCGTCCCGGCCACTACACATCCTGGGGTGTCTATGAGTGCACACCTAATTCTCCAGCTCCCCGAGCGCCCTCTGGCTGCTCACTGCACCACCTGGGGTGGTTGGGTTAAATGCAGAGACGAATTTCGTCTGTGTATGGGAAACATACACAGATGACAGACAAACACATTATTATTATTATTATTATAACTTGAGTTGGTAACATCACCTCTTTTTAGGCAGTGGAGAAAGAAAAGACATTGTTGGGCCCTTTCATCAGCTGTTATGGTGATGGTTCGTCGGTCAGATTAACCTGACTTCTTCTTCTTCTTCTTTTTCTTCTTCTTTCGGCTTTTCCCTTTTCAGGGGTTGCCACAGCGAGTCATCCTCCTCCACCTCACTCTGTCCTCTGCATCCTCTGTCCTCACTCCAACTACCTTCATGTCCTCTCTAACTGCATCCATATATCTCCTCTTTGGCCTTCCTCTGTGTCTTTTTCCTGGCAGCTGCATTTCTAACATCCTTCTACCAATATACCCACTGTCCCTCCTCTGGACATGTCCAAACCATCTCAGTCTGGCCTCCCTAACTTTATCTCCCAGTTGTTCAACATGTGCTGTACCTCTGATGATCTCATTCCTGATCTTATCCATCCTTGTCACTCCTAAGGAGAACCTCAGCATCTTCATTTCTGCTACTTCCAGTTCTTTCTCCTGTCTTTTTGTCAATGACACTGTCTCCAGACCATACAACATAGCTGGTCTCACCACTGTCTTGTAAACTTTTCCTTTGACCTTTGCTGACACCTTTTTGTCACAAATCACTCCTGAAACTTTTCTCCATCCACTCCATCCTGCCTGGACTCTCTTTTTCACCTCTTTACCACATTCCCCATTTTCCTGGACAGTGGACCCCAAGTACTTGAAGTCCTGCACCTTTGTGACCTCTGCTCCTTGTAGCCTCACTGTTCCACTGGCCTCCCTCTCATTCACACACATGTACTCTGTCTTACTACGGCTGACTTTCATTCCTCTTCTTTCAAGTGCATACCTCCACCTCTCCAAGTTCTCTTCCACCTGTTCCCTGTTCTCACCACAGATCACAATGTCATCTGCAAACATCATAGTCCATGGGGATTCCTGCCTGACCTCATCTGTTAGTCGGTCCATCACCAGAGCAAACAAGAAGGGGCTCAGAGCCGATCCTTGATGCAATCCCACCTCCACCTTGAAGCTATCTGTCACTCCTACAGCACATCTCACCACTGTCCTGCTGTCTTCATACATGTCCTGTACCAGTCTAACATACTTTTCTGCCACTCCAGATTTCCTCATGCAATACCACACCTCCTCTCTTGGCACCCTGTCATATGCTTTTTCTAAATCCACAAACACAATGGAGTTCTTTCTGACCCTCTCTGTACTTCTCTATCAACATCCTTAAAGCAAAGATGGCATGTGGTGCTCTTTCTTGGCATGAAACCATACTGCTGCTCACAGATTCGTGTCTCCTACCACCTTTGGTTGAAGTATTCAAACATGCTATTAATCAAATTAAATAAAGGCATACAGAGAACACAAATATCTCCACAAACATGCTCTGTTTTATTTATTCATTTATTTTCATTTAACTTTGATTTACAGTATCCAGGTACCGTATTTTCCGGACTATAGGTTGCAGTTTTTTGCCTAATTTGCATGCCCTGCAACCTATAGAGAGGTGAGACCTGTTTATGGATTTTTTTTCCATATTTTTAGACCAATTTTTGGTTCAGATATGACCGTTTTTCATTTTGGCAAAAACATGGTGCAGTACCACACTTCCAGAGAGTCCACCGACCGTTTCCAGCTCATGTGTCCGAAAAAAGCCTCCTCTGCTCGGACTGACTCTGTCGCTGCCCGGCCTCCTGAACTCTGGAGGTAACTACTGTTTGCTAGCTGTTTGTTAGCAAGATAAGTCAAGAACCACAGGACAGATTTTTATCAAACTTACAGAATGTAATCACTGTATGGACATTTACAACTGACTAGCTTTATGAGATGTTTAGAGCTAAAACAAAAAAATCGAATTTTTAGCATCGTTGTTTGTTGTTAGCAGTTAGCTATCTAAACGGATACTATGATAAGTCAAAGTCAACTTTATTGTCAGAACTGCAATATGTACAGGACATACACAGGATTGAAATTGCGTTTCTCTCAGTCCCTCGGTGCAACAGTAACCATTTAAACACTAAAACACTGAAACATTTAATAAACATAAGCATAAAATAGTAAAAGTGTAACACTGTCCTGAGTTTTTGCATAGTAGTATAAAAGTATGAAAATTTACACCAACACTAAAACACTAAACATTTAATGAACATAAGCATAAAATGAAATAATAAAAGTGTAATACTGTCCTGAGTTTTTGCATAGTAGTATAAAAAGTATAAAAAGTATATCTATAAAATAAACTGAAGGTTCTAGCATTGACATTTGCAAAGAGTGGCAAAGCAGCATATGAGTTAATGTACACAGTATATGTATGAGGTAGTTGATGTTGGTATAGAGGCAAAGTGGCATATGCAGTAAGGCACATTGGGCATCCTTAAATAAGGCTAGTCAGAGAATACTGTATATGTATCAGCAGTAGTGTATATATAAAAGTAGTGTAAATGTAAACAGTAGTAATAAATGTAAACAATAATAATAAATGTAAACGTATTAATAAATGTAAACAGTGAATAGCCGTGTTTCCATCAAGGTTTCTAGCTGCGCATTTTGAAGTATCGCAGCAGAAAAGCTTAATGGAAACGGCAAAATCCGTATTTACTTTCTCAAGTTCGCCAAAAAGTTTATACGCTCGCTTGAGGTGGTTTTTGGGATGTTCGAAAATGAGCAGATGCGCACAGCGACAGATGGAAACACATTTGCCGACTCGTGCTGCCGAAGCGAACATTCACGTCACGTGACTGATCAGCTGTTTCCGCTCCGGACAACATGTAACATCGCTAAAACTAGTTTGTATGACAGAATAAATACAACTCGACCGATAGCAACACGTACCTGAAATATTCTCTCCATTTTGACGAGATGTGTGGCCAGGTTCTGTTTTCAACTGCTACTTCCTGTTTACTGTAGACATGCGCTGGACATGCGCAGTGCTGACGTCTGACGTAATGACGCTGACGTCTGACGTAATGACGCTGTGCGTGGCTTGGTAGATGCGCTTCAAGCCAGCAGATGGAAACACTTCTGCTTCGCATTAATTTGTATTTACATATTTGCGAGATTTCAAAAATTAGCTCAAAAATCGAAATGAAAATGGATGGAAACACAGCTATTGTAAACAGTAGTATGACTAGGCAGTAATGTAATACAAACATTAGTGCAATATGAGAAGTAGTGCAAACTGAATGAGCACATGACCGAGAGTTTAGTGAATAACCCGTTTGATGACACAGAGTCCAGTGTTAAAATCTTTGTGTTGAGTGGTAATGTGTGAGAAAGTTTTTTGTGTTAAGGCAGTTCAAATGGGAGGGGAGGCAGAGCAGGCAGAGTGTTTAGCATCCTGACTGCCTGATGAACAGAGCTGTCTCTCAGTCTGCTGGTTCGAGCCTGGAGACTCCTCAGTCTCCTCCCTGATGGCAGCAGTCTGAAGCAGCTGTGTAGTGGGTGTGTGGGATCACCTGCCATGCAGAGGGCTTTCCGAGTGAGGCGGTTGCTGTGTAAGTCCTGCAGTGAGGGGAAGGAGGTGCCGACGATCTTCTCAGCTGCTATAAATAACTCATGAACTACAGGACTGATTTTTTTCAAACTTACAGAGTGTAATTACTTGGTGGTCATTTATAAACTTTCAGCTGCAGGAGATTTTTAGAGCTCAAATTTTTTTTTGATCTTTTATTATCGTTCTTTGTTGTTAGCGGTAGCTACCAAAACGGATACTATTTGTCTAAATAACTCATAAACCACACTGCGGATTTTCTTTCAGCTTACAGAGCGTAATTATTTGGGTTTCATTTACAAACTGTTGACCTGTATGAGATATTTGAGCTAAAATTTGATTTATTTATAATTAATTTTCGCAGCGCACGAGACTGTTTAGAAGAAGTCAAAGTGAAACAATTTAAATCCAGCTGATTTGAACATTTCGTAAATTTATTAAGGAACGATTAAGCTCAGGAACCCTTGTGCTATAATGTCAGCTAAGAAATATATCTTTTAAAGCGTTTATTTAGCTAAATTCTAAAGAAATAAAGCCGCCCCACCCGCGCGACATGGCGAACCTACTTTTTTTAATCCAGCTGATTTGAACATTTCGTGAATTTGTTAAACGGTTAAGCTCAGGAACCCTTGTGTTATAATGTTCAGCAAAGAAATAATTGTTTTTACCGTGTTAATCTCGTAAAGTCCTTCCGTGCGTGCTCGCTCCTGTGGCCGCCATTTGCAGCAGAGCTACCGGTAAACACTCGGCCCACATTTCTGGGTTGTCTCAGCGGTGACGCGCCACGTCAGCGGTGGATGACGCGTTACGTCGGCGGTGACGTAGGTGTGATCTATATTATGGTGCGTGCGACCCGTTTATGGGTTTTTCCAATTTTTTGGCAATAATTGGACAAAGCGATCTATATAACGGTGCAACTTTTATTCAGGAAAATACGGTAGTCTCATTGAGCCACGAGAACTAATTTTCAAGAGAGACCTGTTTAGGGAGCAGATGGTTGGGGTTGAGGGCCTGATATTACTCAGGGGCCCAGAGTGGGGTGAATGAGTCTATGACTGATTATCTATGACTACAGCGTTTATCTTTTGCTGCTGCTGATCCTCTCCACCTTCAAAATAGCGATGGTCACTTGAAGATTTTCTTTATCCTTGTGTGCTCTGCAGCAGGCTGTCGGCTACTCTACCTCACTCCTAAATGCTGACTCACCTTTGTTGGTGACAAGGGTTACAATTGTGTTTTTCTTGGCCAACTTAATGATGATGTTTTGTGCTGAATGCAGCAGAGGAGTCATATGTCAGCAGTGTAAACAATAAAAGGCTCAGCACACATCCTCGCAGTGCTCCTTTGCTGATTGTGGTGCTTCTAGTACCGTAGTTCTACCATCTGGGACTGTTTGCTGCCTCTCCATAACATGCCCAACATCAACAGCTTTTTTGATGGACGGACATTTATTTTATTGATATTTTGCAATTTTATTTTAACTTATTTTCTATAAGATATGGCAGAATTGTGTGAAATGCAGAGTAGAAATGTATTTGCAGATTCCTGTTTTTGTTCTGTTCAGGATAGTTCAGTGTGAGATGGATTTCTTGGCACATAAACTGAAGGAAACTAAATTGAGCTGGACACATAACTTGGTGAAGAGTAATGGGAAAAAAATGCTTAAATAATTTCAACACTATAGATTATGAGTGGGTGATATGGCTCAAAAATAATATTGTTATATTTCAGAGCATTCTGACATTACCGATACATTTCGTGATATAACAAAAGAAAATAAATCAACCCAGATCGTATTCATTTGACAAAATTAACATGTTGCTGTGCAGTATTATATTAAAAACAAACAAACAAACAAACAAACAAACAACAAGGGTTAATTTTACTGAAATTACTTTAGTTAATAAAGTATTCTGTTTCAAAATATATAAAACATTTGAAATAAAAAAAAATGACCCTTCTGTTATTTAGATTGAAAAAGTCTGCACAAAATATAGCTCAACAAAATCCACCACAAAAACTAAAGTGCAGGTACAGTTTCCCAAAATAATTAAATAAAATGAAGCTTAAGATCTGTTGAGCATAAATGAAACCTACAACAAAATATGTTGCCTTTAAATGAGCTATAACTTCCAAAACTTGTGACAAACTGTCTTCAGCTGACCCTGAAGCTTGTGATGTTTCAGCTTCCTCTATTCCTGCAGGAGTGATTCCATTCCTCTGACTGCTGTCTTTGATTACCTGCCTCTTTTTTCTTGGTCTTGGTGCAGTTTGGTTTGGTAGTTTGGCGCACTCGGTTCTGTTAACAGGGCAGGGCGCCTGCTTGTATAATGGTAGGGGGAGATACTTTACTGTACGTCATGAAATTGGCATATCATGATATCATTTATTTTCCCGTGCAAGCTTTTTTTAACCGGTAGGTATTGTTGTGAATGATATGATATGGCCCAGCCCTACTATAGATGTTGAGTCTACATGCTTCTCGTCACAGGTACACAGGAACCATGTTATCAGGGCCAGTAGGTTTTTGGGAGTTCACGTAGGCCCTCTGCAGCCTGGCTATCTCGTAGAAATTCATTCAACCTTTATTTATACAGGTTACCGTACTCTCATTGAGCCTCAGGGACTCATTTACAAGAGAGACCTGATTTTAACAAAGAATGTTTACGGCAATGGGCAACAATAGGCATAAAGGATGCATACAAATTTAAAATGGTTGTTATAAACATATTGCTCTGTGGATTTATCCGTGCTTTGTAATCTGTCTGTTTTGCTACTTTGATATCTTTGTTTTAACTTGTTTAAAAAAACTGTATTTCTCTTATGATTATTGTTCAACGAAAATCTACTGTTGCTGTTGTCATCATTCTTTAGTTTGTAGCAGGTCTCTCTTGTAAATGAGTCCTCGAGACTCAATGAGATTAACCTGACTAAATAAAGGTTGATTGAATTGATGTGTTGTGACAGTAGGGCTGAATGATTTTGGAAAATAATCTAATTGCGATTTTTTTTTCTATAAATTGCAATTGCGATTTAAAACGCGATTAAAAAAAATCTTCTTAAGTATTTTTCAACAAACAGAAGCAATAAATCTATCTGTTTTATAATAAACAATGTCAGATTTATTTAAAGCTGAGATTACAATAAAGCAAACAAATCTATGCCTTTTCTTTTCACCATTTCTACTTTTTCTTGTTTCATAAACATAATACTGTAGTAAACATGTTAAGTGAACTTCCTAACTACTGTCTGAACTTCACATGACAGTTAGTAAATAAATATAAAAAATTAGATATAAAAAAGTAACTTACTGCTTTCCAGCCAGTAACATTGTAAAAAATAAAGTGCAAAAAACAAAGAGAATCTGCTTTAACCAACTCGTTATTTTCTGGGAATTCAAACTCGGTGAACACAAAAATAAACTAGTATCTGTTCTCATTAAATCTTTTAGATGTAAAAAAAAAAACTCTTGGAACAATAATGTAAACATTATAGTCAGTAACAGCAGCAAACAACAGACTAAAGTGCAAATTAAATATGGCACTGTCAGCTAGAACTCTGTTCTGTAGCTCTGTATCGTTCTCAGGAAGTCACAGATTTTTTGCAAGGAAAACCAGAATGTCAACCTTCACTGGTTTCAAAGACGAGCGAGTACAAGTCACTATATTCCCACCAGCACTGAAAAGACGCTCTGAAGGAGCACTTGGGGCAGGGACACAGAGATACGTACTTGCGTGCATTTTATCGTATTTCCAAAATACTGTACCGTAGTTTATTTGATACTTCTTGCAAGCAACCGTTCTCTTGTTTAGCTCTGTCTTCCCCCAGAACATTGCGATAATGTTGCGATATGTTAAAACGAGATTCTCTAACCGCACAAGCTGCAATTTGACTGGTCACGTTACTTGGGAGTGAGCCGAGCGGAGCAAAACCGAGCAGGCAGGGAGTGGGAGAAGTCAAGTTAACACAGCGCGCTCTAACACAATGGCTACAGGCTCGACAGAAGCTAACACAACTGAAAGTCTTAATACCAAAGAGGGGCAGCACATTAGTTGTGTGGAATTTCTTTGTATATTGCATTATGTTTCCGTTCGGCCACCGTAGAGTTTTGGCCGTGTAGGCCACCGTACAGCAAGCTAGTTAGCCAGCTCCCTTTATCTAAACGGTGCCTGCTAGCATGGAGGGAGGAGGGAAACAGCGCAATTCAACTTAATCCTTCGTCTTTAAAGCTAATTTCATATCCTACAACGTTCTGGGGGAAGACAGAGCTTAACAAGAGAATGGTTGTTTGCAAGAAGTGTCAAATAAAACTACGGTACAGTATTTTGGAAATACGATAAAATGCACGCAAGTATCTCTGCCACAAGTGCTCCTTCAGAGCGTCTTTTCAGTGCTGGTGGGAATATAGTGACTTGTACTCGCTCGTCTTTGAAACCAGCAAAGGTTGACATTCTGGTTTTCCTTGCAAAAAATCTGTGACTTCCTGAGAATGATACAGAGCTACAGAACAGAGTTCTAGCTGACAGTGCCATATTTAATTTGCACTTTAGTCTGTTTGCTGCTGTTACCGAGTGACTATAATGTTTACATTATTGTTCCAAGAGTTTTTTTTTTTACATCTAAAAGATTTAATAAGAACAGATACTACAGTAGTTTATTTTGTGTTCACTGAGTTTGAATTCCCAGAAAATAACGAGTTGGTTAAAGCAGATTCTCTTTGTTTTTTGCACTTTATTTTTTATGATGTTACTGGCTGGAAAGCAGTAAGCTCAATTTTTTTTACATCTAATTTTTTATATTTATTTATTAACTGTCATGAAGTTCAGACAGTAGTTAGGAAGTTCACTTAACATGTTTATATGTTTATGAAACAAGAAAAAATAGAAATGGTTAAAAAGAAAAGGCATAGATTTGTTTGCTTTATTGTAATCTCTGCTTTAAATAAATCTGACATTGTTTATTATAAAACAGATAGATTGATTGCTTCTGTTTGTTGAAAAATACTTGAGAAGATATTAAAAAAATAATCTCGTTTTAAATCTCAATTGCAATTTATAAAAAAAAAATTGCAATTAGATTATGTGTACTGGATCGTTTGATTTATGATCTGCAATGTTTTTATGTTTTTCGTGTTGTACTTCATTGTATGTGTTGCCTGTTGCGTGTTTGTTTGTCCAGCACTTTGGTGGACTTGTTCCTGTTTAAAGTGCTTTATAAATAAAATGGTATGGTATGGTATGGTATTATTTTTCCAAAATTATTCAGCCCTAGCTCCTAACTTTTTATCCCGTACCGTCCCAATCACATGAGCAATATTAAAGTTGACAAACACGTTTTGTGTACAATCTTACGTTGAAAACCCACGAAAGAGCGAGTCCGCAAATGTCGAACTGCAAAGTATTGAGGGACTACCGGTACATAGATCAAGGAGCAGTTTCAATTAAAATTCAAACCGAGCTACTTGACTGATGCTTCTTTAGCAAAGTCATATAAATAAATCCAAGTCAGAAAAGGTCATTGGGTTTTGATATTCAACAAACATCCTCATCTGCAAAAGGTTTGGCCTGCATGTGGAGCTGCAGTGTCAGCTGCTGCAATGAATTATTGACCGAGATCAAAGCCACACAGTCGGTCTGAAAGTTTACCCAGGAGCTCCTCACTTTCTCCTGCTCAGCCGTGTGCATTCTCAGCTCGAGGAACATGCATTATTCAGAGGCTTGTTGAGGTAATAAACCAGATTCAAGGAGAGTTCACAGTGCCAGTGTGTCCTTATTATTTTAACCTTTAGGTGCCACGTTTGTTTTAAGAAAGCTTGTGTTGGTTTGCATGTGATAGAAATAGATTACCAATATATGTATATGTTAGTTTCTTATTGTGCTAAACTTTGTATGTACCAAGTCACTGTGTTTTTGCTTCTTTACTTTCACCTTTTGGCCATTAAAACAGTTGCATACTCTTCAGTTAGACGTCAAAACATGACGTGTCTACCAGCTGGAAATCCTTCTTTGGCTGGCTCAGCTTGGAACGTATAAATGTTTTATTGTGTCGAGGTTAGAGAGGTGTTGCTCAAGCTGTAGAATATACTCTGGGTTAGATGTGCAGGGTGATGTGACAACATCCTTACATCATCCACGTACATCCTTACTCCCTCTTTGCAAGTTTCTTTTTAATACATTTTGTCACAACTTCAATCCTGTACTCCTGAGAGATTTTCTTTTCTTCTTCTAACATTGGCCCTCATGCACGAACCGTTCGTACGCACAGATTTGTTATTAAACTGTGCGTACGAGTGATTTAGGATCATTTGTGGCATTCAATAATGTTTTCGTATCCTACGATTTTTTTCAGATACGAACAAAATTTACGAGTGGTCCGGACCTGTCATATATTTTAGGAGCGTCAGTCTGCTGTCATCCAGACGGAATTTCTCCACTAATAACTTCATACAGGTAGTCCCCGACTTACGAGCGCTCTGACCTACGAGGTTCCGGACTTACGAGCTGGCGAATTTTTGGAAAAAACGCAAAAAATACCGAGTTTTTCTGTGTTTTTTCACCACAGTTCGTTAGCTAAACATGTGGACACACGTTTCCGATCATTTTTATGCACTCGTAAGCAGTTTTTCGATGAAAAACGAGTGTTTGTAGTCGCGCTAGCAAAACCGTTCCAACTTACGAGCGAAATTCCGGACTTACGAGACACGTGGCGGCCGTTCCGAATTACGAGATTTCCGTGTTACGAGCAACTCGTTGTAACGGAACTCGCTCGTAAGTCGGGGACTACCTGTATTTCGTTATTTAGAAAATATTTAGAGTTTAAAAAAGTCACGCACCACAATTGTTCTTGACAATAGGTTCTGTTTGAAGTCGAATTATAATTTTAAATGTAATAATGACTAACGGATTAAAGTATTTAAATTAAAATCAATTTGTTATCAATGCCGTTTTCTAACACTACAATATCAATATGAAGATCTCAAACTGAAACCAACTTAAATTATGAATTAATTTAAGTTTAATTTGTCTCGGTAACGCAGACTTCGGTAACGCAGACTTTACATTGACCTCCTCCTGTCGCAGTCATAGCTGTCAGATAGCTCAATCAGTAAAGCGTTGCGTCGCAGTGCCGAACCTTATGGGTTCGAGTCCCACATGGGACAACGTTTTTTTTTCTCCTTTTAATTCATTCCAGATTTAAAAAACACAAGAAAACTATTTACAATACAACAAGAAATGAAGCATAAAGTCTTTTTAATCTGGAATGAATAAATAATCTAAAGAAAGAAGGAAAAAAAAATAGTCATACCTCGTGGGACTCGAACCCACGAGGTCTCGATAAGCAGTGCAATGCTTTACCCAGTTGGCCACCAGGTCGCGTGTATATTTTAAGGTCCACATTTCTTATAAACAAACATTCTTTGGCTTTAGTTGGTCATTTACTCCCATGAGTGACGCTGCTAATAAGGACAGATTTTCTTTTCTTGACCTCAGAGAGCAGAACTTCAATCTCCGCACCGGTAGAGTTCTTCTTTTTACTTTTCGCTGTCATTTTATGAACGAACACGTTTTGCCTCTGAGGCAGGAAACGTAGCCTTATATGGTGTTTTGAGGGGTGGGAATTATGTAAATGACCTCTCCGCGAGCACGCGCAGGTGAATAGAACAGGTGGGATTCATTAAATTTACGCAGCTCGTTTACACACTTTTCCTGTGGATAGGAGAGTTTGTTGAATCTGACGTGGCATGTTCGTACGAACGCTTCGTACGAACAAAAGTAGGAGAAATTTAGGATAAAAATACGAACATGTTCGTGCATGAGGGCCAATGTGTGTAAACTTTCAGTGGCGCAGAGGTTAAGAAGGTGAGCTTGTGATTGGAAGATCGCCGGTTCAAGCCCCGGTACCGACAACATAAAAAATGTGGGTGGGATAAGTGAAGCAGTCACACATGTCTCCACCCTCATCTGCCCCACTCTGGGCCCTTGAGCAAGGCCCTTAACCCACACCATCTGCTCCCCCGGGAATCCTAGATATCAGCTCTCTGCTCCACACAGAGGGCTGTGGTAGCTCGGTGGTCTGTGGTTGTGTCAGGAAGGGCATCCGGCGTAAAAATAATTGCCACGTCTTCGTGCGACTAGTTCGCTGTGGCGACCCCTGACGAAGGGAGAAGCCGAAAGAAGAAGTGTGTGTAAACTTTCACATCTGAGGAGGTGGAGTTGAGAGATTAAACATTAAATCTCCTATCTGCTGGCTCCTTGGATAAATAACGTTATCAATTGACTTTTTATGTATGTGAATGTTTCTGTACAGTCAGAAAAAAGCGTTCAATACAAAAACAACTGGACTTTATTTGTAACAGAAAACGTTTCGCCCTCTATCCAGAGGGCTTTCTCAATTCAAAGAGCAGGCTGTGTGAGAGTGAAGTTATAACAGGCTGATATGACACACACACATACCTGAGATAAACACAGATATAAAAACAGATTTGTGTGTGTTATCTCACGCCCATTCTCCATAACCTTCATTGGCTTCCTGTCGCCTATAGAATTCAGTACAAAACTGCTCTCATTACACATCAATGCTTACACGGAACTTCACCAGATTATCTAAAGGACATTCTTGCTAAATATTCATCCACCCGGTCTCTACGGTCACAGAACAGTAATCTCCTTCACATTCCGAGAACCAATTTGAGGACCATGGGAGACCGGGCTTTCAGTGTGGCTGCCCCCCGCCTATGGAACTCTCTTCCTGACTGCCTGAGAGCTCCACAGTCACTGGTTGACTTTAAAAGCGGCCTGAAGACCTTTCTTTTTAAGCGAGCCTACTCTGCCTCCTCATGATTCTATCTTTGATCTTAGTTGATACTATTATTGATTTTATTTGTTTTATTTGACCTTTAATTTTGTTGCACTTGTAGCACTTTGAGATTTTCATTAATGAAAAGTGCGTTATAAATTAAATTCATTATTATTATTATTATCTCAGCTTTCAATTTACATAGGTTTGTGTGTGTCATCTCAGCCTGTTATAACTTCACCGGATTTTCGGTCGTAAGTCGGAAAATTTATGCTAGCGCTACTACGAGCACTCGTTTTTCAACACAAACGTACATACTAGTTCATAAACATGCTCAGAAACTTGTTTACAAACTGTTAGCTAACACACTTTCATCTAAAAACACATACCCGTGCTGTATTTTCTGTATGCTCTGTACAACTTTACTGTTTGTTAGTCAGCTCGTAAGTCCGGAACCTCGTATGTCGATGCGCTCGTAAGTCGGGGACTACCTGTATTTGTGATTAACAGTACACATCAGTGTGCCTGATGGACCTTCAGGTTTTTGCAGCTCCTGTTCTGTGTATACAAAAGGTTCTCAGACACAGTCTTTTAGGGCTGAATGGGCTAGCTAGAACATGTGTGTCAAACTCAAGGCCCGGGGGCCAAATGTGGCCCTCGTTGACATTTTATCTGGCCCCCAAGATGTTATTTTAAATGTAAAATACTTCTATCACTTTAATTGTTTTCATTCATCTTTGATTATGATGTCAAAAGTGCAACAGAGAACGTCAAATGAGACCAATCAAACTCTTGTTGAGGAACCTGCAACCAAGCAAAGATGTTTGGTATCTGATTCGAGTTAATGTAGATTCTGAAACCGGCCCTTAGTTTGAAAAAGGTTTTAATTTTGGCCCCTTTTTGTAAGTGGGTTTGACACCCCTGGGATGGAATAAAGGTGGAGAGTGTGGCTTAATATGCAGCGTTTTACAGACTGCTCGCCTGGTTTTGGTCCCATTTTGATGCCCTTTTGTTACATCCAATAATAGTTTAACATCTGTACATTTCACACAAATGACCTTATGAATAACTCTTACTGCCATTCTTAATTTAATTTATACCCTGTGGTGTTGCATACAGACAGTTTTTAGATTTGAAAATAAACTGAAATTTTTTGTTTTGTTTGAATATAGAATCTCCATTTGCAGACAAGTTCAACACTAAGAAGAACAAGCAAAAACTAACTTATTTATATTTATGTTTTATTTTGTTTTATTTTTTATAACTGAATGCGTGCCTCATGGGGTATACTGTAGGTGAGATACAGTGAGCCAGTTGTGACCTGGTTAGACTGAATTCACTGTCTTTTTGTTGCTTTTTGTTTTCTCGTGAATGTACGTTGAAAATGACAGCGTAGTAGGACTCTCATACAGGGAGTCCCCGACTTACGAACGAGTTCCGGACCTAACAACCGTTCGTAGATCGAAAATGACGTAAGTCAGAACCCGCTGCACGTGCGTTCGTAAGTCCGGATTTTCGTTCGTAAGTCGGAAAATTTATGCTAGCACTGCGCCTAATACCCGTTTTTCAACACAAACGTACATACTAGTTCATAAACATGCACAGAACTTTGTTTACAAACAGTTAGCTAACACACTTTCATCTAAAAACACCTAAAAACACATGCCAGTGCTGTATTAATGTACAACAAAACTGTTCGTAAGTCCGTTCGTAAGTCCGAGTTGCCGTAGGTCGGGGGCGCCGTAAGTCGGGGACTCCCTGTACATGGCAGACACATACAAATGTAAATTTGAGATGTCCATTAGAAGTTATTTGGAGCCCATTTTCATGTCATATACAAAAAAGGTAGATACTTCCGGTATGTTAAGGTTATTAATCAAAATTTTATATTTTTCAGGTCTTTCATATTGTTTGTTCAGCATGCAACAGTAGGACACATTTGTCACTGCAGAGATTGTGTCTGTTCTTTGCTGCAGGTCTTCTTCCCAGCCCTATGTCATGGCTACTGGAGTCACCAAGTCAAACACTTCCAATGGTTACCCTTTGAAGGCACAGCTACAAATCCTTGGTAAGTCCTGTTTTATTAATGTGAACACAAGATAAAAAAAAAAAAAACGTTCTAATCAAATTTTGCATCTTAGGACATTTAGTTAAAATTAGAAGGTAAAAAAGAACAAGTGTGAAAGATAAAACAAGGTTAAACATTTAATTGATTTAAGGGCTGTCCACAC
Source organism: Garcialebias charrua (assembly GCA_038048925.1). Classification (NCBI taxonomy): domain Eukaryota; kingdom Metazoa; phylum Chordata; class Actinopteri; order Cyprinodontiformes; family Rivulidae; genus Garcialebias; species Garcialebias charrua. Next base: position 64,624 of record JBBPBX010002249.1, on the reverse strand, counting down.
CATCGACATGCAAATGTTCCCGCCTTCGCTCGTTGTAGGAATTTGACTCAATCGTGGTGTTATTTGACCTTTGTTAAGCATGAAATTACTAAACAAAGCTAGACGTATCAGGAAAAATGAATACTGTATTTTAACTTTTAGTAGCAAAGGAAGAACTTGATCAGCTAGTGTCAATACCTGAAAACAATATCTGAGGTGCTTTTTTTTCTCTTCAGTAAGAACAAAGTCCAGTTTGTTTATGTGGAGTGGGGCAAGACTCCGAATTTGTGCTGGGAACCAGCGTATGGGGGCGCTGTTTCCCTTCTGGCTTCAACTTTCAAGATCCCGCATTAGGTCCAATATTATAATATATGTTGAAGGTCTATGGTTTTTGTGAATACGCAGAAGGTTTTTATTGTTTTAGCCTTCATCCAACAATGTTTTTGGAACCACAAAACTACCGTATTTTACGGCCTATAAGTCGCAGTTTTTTTAAAAACTAATTTTCATGTCCTGCGACTTATGGGGCGAAGCGACATATTTATGGATTTTTTCCCATATTTTTAGACCAATTTTTGGCTGAGATATGACTGTTTCCATTCATTCTGACGAAAAAAAATGGAGCAGTACCACTTTCGGCCACTAGGGTCCACCGACCGTTCCCAGCTCATGTGTCCGACAAAAGCCTCCTCCGGTCGGACTCACTCTGCCGCAGCACGGCCTCCTGCTCTCTGGAGCTCTGAACTACTGTTACCTTGTTAGCAAAATAGCTCGTGAACCACACAACAGATTTTGATGAAACTTACAGAAAGTAATCACTGGATGGACATTTACAACGTATTCGCTTTAGGAGATGTTTGAGCAAAAATTAAATTTATTTATAATTTGTTTTTGCAGCTCGCGCGACCGTTTGGAAGACGTCAAAGCGAAACTATTTAAATCCAGCTGATTTGACCATTACGTGAATTTATTAAGTAAAGGTTAAGCTCAGAAACACTTTTACTATAATGTCAGCCAACAAATATAAATTTTTTGTTGTTTATATTGTTAAATCTTAAAGAAATGAAGCGTATCCGCTCGCTGCTTGTGCACGTATCGAAACTACTTTTTAAATCCAGCTGATTTGACAATTATGTGCATTTATTAAGGAAAGGTTAAACTAAGACACATCTTTGCTATAATTTTCAGCAAACAAATAATTGTTTTTACCGTGTTAATCTTGTTAAAGTCCTTCCGTGCACGCTCCAGTGGCTGCCATTTTCAGCAGGGCAAAACACCAGCCCACATTTCGGGTTGTCGGTGGTGACGAGTAAAATACGCGACGCGTCAGCTGTGACGCATAATAGATGCGACTTATGGGGCGAAGTGACATATTTATGGATTTTTCCAATTTATTGGACATATTGGGCTAAAGCGACTTATGGGGCGGAGTGACTTAAAGGCCGGAAAATACGGTATACAGGTATTTTGGGGGAAACCCTCCATGACTGAGGTTTTGTGTAGACTGCCAACAGCGTGCTTTATGTACACGCTTCATGTCTTGTTTTCTGTTGTTCTGTTTTTTTTTTTGTTGCTGGCATAGCTACTATAGGGTTTTGGGTTTGTTGGTGGTTAAAAATTTTGTTTACGAGGATAGTTTTATAATCAAAAAAATTGTTTAGGACGAAGTGTATTTCTGTGTAGACAAAACCTTCATTGTAGGAATAATTCAAATTTAGTCCTTGTTATGGAACATGATGACAGCAACTCACAAGTCTAAAAGTTATTTATAACAGCCTGACATTCCCAAATACAGTACAGTATTCATTTAGTCCAGTTGCCTTATTTTGAAATGATTTAGATTATTAGAAGTATTAAGAATTTATTGTCATTTTCACAGGGGATTAACATCTCATAGATCCGTTTGTTATGAGGTTCATTCTTTCTGTTTCAGTTCTAACAGCTAAACTTAAAGAAAACAAGAAGAACTGGTTCGGCCCCAGTCCTTACGTCGAAGTGACAGTCGATGGCCAGTCCAAGAAAACTGAGAAATGCAGCAACACCCACAGCCCCAAATGGAAGCATCCACTCACTGTGTAAGTCTAAATAATGTATGTAAGACTCATATGACTCTATATCTCATAATCAGGACTCCATTGTCACCACTTTGAAAGTGATGGTACTGCAGTAAGACCTGTGATTTGTATTACAAGAGCCAGTATTTAACATGCTTCTGTTCATATTCGCAGTACTCTGAATTTGGTTGAACATTCTGGGAAACATTTAGTGCATTTGTTTCTTTCTGCTATGAGAAGCATCACACCATACTTCAACTATTACTCACCTTGAGTTCTTAAACGTTACCATTCTGGTGTTTCAGGGAGCTCAAAACAAGTTGAAAGGATGTTTGACCTCAGCGAGTTACGGGGAAGTCTTGGTACTTAAGGACATACTTGTCATGGCTGTCTACCAAACTGGTGCAGCATAACTCAAAATGAGTCGAGTCAATTCAAGTCATCTTTGTTTCTAGAGCACAGTTAAAACAGATAAACTGTTATCACGGGTTGTGATGAACGCATGGACTAGTGTCTCAAGGTCAGGTCTGGACAACACTAGCTTGAGAGTAAAGGTCGAACAGTTTGGTTTGATCAATAACCACATCTTTAAAATAGTTTAAGAAAATAGAAATAGTACGTGGCTACGGTAGCATGGTGGTCAGTGCCATGGTCTTGTAATTCTGAGATTGCAGTTCGAGCCCAGGTTGTGTCAGGAAGGGCATCCGGCGTAAAAAATATTGTCAAACATTTTATGCGAGTTCGCTCGCTGTGGCAACCCCTGAAGAAGGAAGTAAAATAGTAATAATACTGCACCATTTGTTCGCTAGTCTCATAGGAATGCTTTTAAAAAGACAGTTTGGAAGTTAAATTTGAAAAGAAGTCTTTGAAAGTACTGCTGGTTGTTGTAGTTGGCATTGCGCAACATAACCTCAGAAAACTGTTCAGACCTTATTTGTCGTTTGGAAACACAAAAATAGACTATGAGTAAAATTTCTGGTTTAATAATGTTTCACAATATTTTTCCTTTCTGCAGCTTTTTTTCCTAATGAGTCACCATGTCTTAGTTTTGAAGGTCTTCCTTCTTTGTAGCTTGCTATTGATCGTTGCTATTGATCGTATGAAACAGAAATGGTTATTTTTTTTGCACTCACTAAATTTTTCCATAATTATTTTTACTCAACGATTTTTGGTCTTGCGGATGAAAATTGTTTAAGCAAGTTACAAATCTAGGATGGTGGTCAAAATATGTTAGTACCTTTAATATTTTTCATGTTTTAACTCAAATGTATTTTCTAAATTTACTATCAAACACGCCTCATAAGTAAAATTTTCTCTATAATACTCACAAGGCCAATCATTGAACAACCAAGAAGGGGTCATCCTGTGAAGTCCACCTTATTACTGGTAGTCATCTGTTTAATAAAAAGCTTTTAAGAAGTATTTCAATGGTCAGATTCGTTGCATTTCATCCCTTTTTAAAATATTTTTATTTATTTGTTTTTATATTAAGTGTACAAACAAACAAACAAAAAAACTACAACATCCCCTCTCATCCCACCTCTCCAAAACTGGATCAGCTGTACAGGCTTGCATACATCGCACAGGCACTGACACAGTTTCGATATACGACACAAATGACTGCCAAGTGTCCCCAAATCTCCCAACACAGTGTATCTTATATTTTGCAAATTAATACGATACGTAACTTCTCTTATCCAGGGTTCATATACCAGGGGGATGTGGATCCTTCCATCTGCGTAAAGTCTCCTGGCTAGAAGAGAGCCAAAAGCAATTGTACTGTATTCCTCTCACACTTGCAGATGGCTGCATCCACAGGGGACACCCCCAAACAATGAAATGTGTGGTGATGGGTACACAGTTTATCCACATATCCCAGAGATATGTGCCAGTAGCCCCGCAGCTTTGGACAAGTCTAGAATGTGTGTAAGAGTGTAGCTGGAGTTTGTTTACAATGGTTACATGCAGGATCCAGGTCTATTTAATCCCTTAACAGTTTTTTAATGCTTTGAGCTTTTTGGTCAGCCAGTGGACCAAGCAACATTTTCGAAGTGCTGAAACGATAAAAGGAGTAAAATCTAATTATTGACTGTCTACACGGAAAAAAATAAAGTCAAAATAAAAATTGTTAAAACGAAGTGTAGAAACATTTAAAGTGACCCAGTCACAGCTTAGACCTGAATCATAAGAGCTGGAGATCATTCAACAGGAGATATGTGAATAACTTAAATACAGTATATATATATATA
>JBBPBX010002249.1:44614-58650 GCA_038048925.1 Garcialebias charrua | reverse complement strand
GCGTGAGATAACACACACAAATCTGTTTTTATATCTGTGTTTATCTCAGGTATGTGTGTGTGTCATATCAGCCTGTTATAACTTCACTCTCACACAGCCTGCTCTTTGAATTGAGAAAGCCCTCTGGATAGAGGGCGAAACGTTTTCTGTTACAAATAAAGTCCAGTTGTTTTTGTATTGAACGCTTTTTTCTGACTGTACAGAAACATTCACATACATAAAAAGTCAATTGATAACGTTATTTATCTAAGGAGCCAGCAGATAGGAGATTTAATGTTTAATCTCTCAACTCCACCTCCTCAGATGTGAAAGTTTACACACACTTCTTCTTTCGGCTTCTCCCTTCGTCAGGGGTCGCCACAGCGAACTAGTCGCACAAAGACGTGGCAATTATTTTTACGCCGGATGTTCTTCCTGACACAACCACAGACCACCGAGCTACCACAGCCCTCTGTGTGGAGCAGAGAGCTGATATCTAGGATTCCCGGGGGAGCAGATGGTGTGGGTTAAGGGCCTTGCTCAAGGGCCCAGAGTGGGGCAGATGAGGGTGGAGACATGTGTGACTGCTTCACTTATCCCACCCACATTTTTTATGTTGTCGGTACCGGGGCTTGAACCGGCGATCTTCCAATCACAAGCTCACCTTCTTAACCTCTGCGCCACTGAAAGTTTACACACATTGGCCCTCATGCACGAACATGTTCGTATTTTTATCCTAAATTTCTCCTACTTTTGTTCGTACGAAGCGTTCGTACGAACATGCCACGTCAGATTCAACAAACTCTCCTATCCACAGGAAAAGTGTGTAAACGAGCTGCGTAAATTTAATGAATCCCACCTGTTCTATTCACCTGCGCGTGCTCGCGGAGAGGTCATTTACATAATTCCCACCCCTCAAAACACCATATAAGGCTACGTTTCCTGCCTCAGAGGCAAAACGTGTTCGTTCATAAAATGACAGCGAAAAGTAAAAAGAAGAACTCTACCGGTGCGGAGATTGAAGTTCTGCTCTCTGAGGTCAAGAAAAGAAAATCTGTCCTTATTAGCAGCGTCACTCATGGGAGTAAATGACCAACTAAAGCCAAAGAATGTTTGTTTATAAGAAATGTGGACCTTAAAATATACACGCGACCTGGTGGCCAACTGGGTAAAGCATTGCACTGCTTATCGAGACCTCGTGGGTTCGAGTCCCACGAGGTATGACTATTTTTTTTTTCCTTCTTTCTTTAGATTATTTATTCATTCCAGATTAAAAAGACTTTATGCTTCATTTCTTGTTGTATTGTAAATAGTTTTCTTGTGTTTTTTAAATCTGGAATGAATTAAAAGGAGAGAAAAAAAACGTTGTCCCATGTGGGACTCGAACCCATAAGGTTCGGCACTGCGACGCAACGCTTTACTGATTGAGCTATCTGACAGCTATGACTGCAACAGGAGGAGGTCAATGTAAAGTCTGCGTTACCGAAGTCTGCGTTACCGAGACAAATTAAACTTAAATTAATTCATAATTTAAGTTGGTTTCAGTTTGAGATCTTCATATTAATATTGTAGTGTTAGAAAACGGCATTGATAACAAATTGATTTTAATTTAAATACTTTAATCCGTTAGTCATTATTACATTTAAAATTATAATTCGACTTCAAACAGAACCTATTGTCAAGAACAATTGTGGTGCGTGACTTTTTTAAACTCTAAATATTTTCTAAATAACGAAATACAGGTAGTCCCCGACTTACGAGCGAGTTCCGTTACAACGAGTTGCTCGTAACACGGAAATCTCGTAATTCGGAACGGCCGCCACGTGTCTCGTAAGTCCGGAATTTCGCTCGTAAGTTGGAACGGTTTTGCTAGCGCGACTACAAACACTCGTTTTTCATCGAAAAACTGCTTACGAGTGCATAAAAATGATCGGAAACGTGTGTCCACATGTTTAGCTAACGAACTGTGGTGAAAAAACACAGAAAAACTCGGTATTTTTTGCGTTTTTTCCAAAAATTTGCCAGCTCGTAAGTCCGGAACCTCGTAGGTCAGAGCGCTCGTAAGTCGGGGACTACCTGTATGAAGTTATTAGTGGAGAAATTCCGTCTGGATGACAGCAGACTGACGCTCCTAAAATATATGACAGGTCCGGACCACTCGTAAATTTTGTTCGTATCTGAAAAAAATCGTAGGATACGAAAACATTATTGAATGCCACAAATGATCCTAAATCACTCGTACGCACAGTTTAATAACAAATCTGTGCGTACGAACGGTTCGTGCATGAGGGCCAATGTTAGAAGAAGAAAAGAAAATCTCTCAGGAGTACAGGATTGAAGTTGTGACAAAATGTATTAAAAAGAAACTTGCAAAGAGGGAGTAAGGATGTACGTGGATGATGTAAGGATGTTGTCACATCACCCTGCACATCTAACCCAGAGTATATTCTACAGCTTGAGCAACACCTCTCTAACCTCGACACAATAAAACATTTATACGTTCCAAGCTGAGCCAGCCAAAGAAGGATTTCCAGCTGGTAGACACGTCATGTTTTGACGTCTAACTGAAGAGTATGCAACTGTTTTAATGGCCAAAAGGTGAAAGTAAAGAAGCAAAAACACAGTGACTTGGTACATACAAAGTTTAGCACAATAAGAAACTAACATATACATATATTGGTAATCTATTTCTATCACATGCAAACCAACACAAGCTTTCTTAAAACAAACGTGGCACCTAAAGGTTAAAATAATAAGGACACACTGGCACTGTGAACTCTCCTTGAATCTGGTTTATTACCTCAACAAGCCTCTGAATAATGCATGTTCCTCGAGCTGAGAATGCACACGGCTGAGCAGGAGAAAGTGAGGAGCTCCTGGGTAAACTTTCAGACCGACTGTGTGGCTTTGATCTCGGTCAATAATTCATTGCAGCAGCTGACACTGCAGCTCCACATGCAGGCCAAACCTTTTGCAGATGAGGATGTTTGTTGAATATCAAAACCCAATGACCTTTTCTGACTTGGATTTATTTATATGACTTTGCTAAAGAAGCATCAGTCAAGTAGCTCGGTTTGAATTTTAATTGAAACTGCTCCTTGATCTAAGTACCGGTAGTCCCTCAATACTTTGCAGTTCGACATTTGCGGACTCGCTCTTTCGTGGGTTTTCAACGTAAGATTGTACACAAAACGTGTTTGTCAACTTTAATATTGCTCATGTGATTGGGACGGTACGGGATAAAAAGTTAATAGGAGCTAGGACTGAATGATTTTGGAAAAATAATCTAATTGCAATTTTTTTTTTATAAATTGCAATTGAGATTTAAAACGAGATTATTTTTTTAATATCTTCTCAAGTATTTTTCAACAAACAGAAGCAATCAATCTATCTGTTTTATAATAAACAATGTCAGATTTATTTAAAGCAGAGATTACAATAAAGCAAACAAATCTATGCCTTTTCTTTTTAACCATTTCTATTTTTTCTTGTTTCATAAACATATAAACATGTTAAGTGAACTTCCTAACTACTGTCTGAACTTCATGACAGTTAATAAATAAATATAAAAAATTAGATATAAAAAAAAATTGAGCTTACTGCTTTCCAGCCAGTAACATCATAAAAAATAAAGTGCAAAAAACAAAGACAATCTGCTTTAACCAACTCGTTATTTTCTGGGAATTCAAACTCAGTGAACACAAAATAAACTACTGTAGTATCTGTTCTTATTAAATCTTTTAGATGTAAAAAAAAAAAAACTCTTGGAACAATAATGTAAACATTATAGTCACTCGGTAACAGCAGCAAACAGACTACTGTACTGTAAAGTGCAAATTAAATATGGCACTGTCAGCTAGAACTCTGTTCTGTAGCTCTGTATCATTCTCAGGAAGTCACAGATTTTTTGCAAGGAAAACCAGAATGTCAACCTTTACTGGTTTCAAAGACGAGCGAGTACAAGTCACTATATTCCCACCAGCACTGAAAAGACGCTCTGAAGGAGCACTATGAGCTGGCTGCTCAAACCGCCTTTCCCCGCCCTCTGCGTAATGTCGGCATCATTATGTGCTTGTGTGCAAGACTTGTTTTCATTACCACATTTTTGACCTTCAAGCAGAGGTCAAAAATGTGTTAGGAATTTTTTGTCTCCAAACCTTATGTGTTATTTTTCACCACTTTTATTGTCTGTCCAACATATCTCACTTGTAAATGAGTCTTCGAGGCTCAATGTGACTTATTTGTTTAAATAAAGGTTGAATGGGGAAAAAAAAAATTTTTTTTGCTGTGAAGTTTCACATGTGCACTAATGAGGTAAAAATACGTTTGTTTAAATCTTACTGTACATCCTTGTATGCAGCTCCTCTGTGGTGTAAATTTAAAAAAGCTAGCATGCAGAAGCTTAAGGTTGCTTACAATGACTCCCTGAGAATTCTACTTAAGAAACCAAGGTACCTTTTTAGGTCTTTTACTGTTTTTATGAACAATGTTCACTCAAATGTTTCTGAGCTGTCCTATGGGGTGCCCCAGGGTTCAGTTTTGGGCCCACTCTTATTTTTACTGTACATTCGCCCATTGAGTTTTATTTTCGATCGCTACAGTAACGTCTCATACCATGTCTATGCAGACGATATTCAAATCTACTGTTCCTTTCGATTGTCTGAATTTTACAAATTGACCGAACTCAGTAACTGCCTATCTGACATTAAAATTTGGCTTAATGACAACCACTTGCAGTTAAATGCTGCTAAGACTGAAACGCTTATCGTTGCTCCAGATGATAAAATCTTGGAAATAAGGAAGCATCTTGGGTTCTTAAATCCTTCGAACAAAAACAACCTTAGATATCTGGGTGTTCTCTTTGAAGTCTTAAGACTTATCTTTTTAAACAGGCTTATGGTTAATTGTACTTATCGATTTTAGAGTTTATCATGTGTAACCTTTTTGTATAGCATGTATGATTTTAGTATGATTTTAGTATGATTTTATTATGTGTATTTCTTTTGTAAAGCACTTTGTGATTTTATATCTGTGAAAGGTGCTATATAAATAAAGTTTACTTACTTACTTACTTACTTAAGGTTCAGCAGTGCAAGTGAAATGTTCTGTGATGCACGTGTCAGAACGTTTCAGGCACTCATGAGAAATTTGATGTACAAGTTTATGCGTCGTTTGTGCAGCTCCATGAACAGTCTTATTGTAACGTTTTCACACCCCTCTGTCAGTGCGCTAAGATATCAGTCTGCTCTGTGGAATCATTGGTACGCAAGTCTCTTATAAGATTTTATTTTTTATTATATATATTTTTATTCTTTTTATATTTTTCGGTATGTGTTGTGTGTGTTATGTTTTTTTGTGGACCACGAGTCTGTCGAATAAAGTTGATGATGATGATGATGTAAAGGAGTCATTTTATAGTTAGTTTTCTGTTCCATTGAGTCTTGTTCCTTTATTTTTGGTTCAGGAAACATCAGGCAGCCAACACCACACACAGATCTGACCTTTGTTTTCATGTTGAGAAGGTGTCCGCCGGACTTGCACAGTAACAACAGAATCGTGGATAAACGTAATTGAGCTGGATATATTTGAAAAAAAAATCAACCTAATTAGATTCAAGCAATACTTGCATGACAATTTTAGACCATGCAAACTTAGAGCAAATATGTTCCCCATAACTCTGTCAAACACAAATTCAAGAACCGAGCTGACGTTCTGGGAACATTTAGGAACAACTACTGTACAGTGTAAATGACAAAACTCAATACATTTTTAAAGAGATGAATTATTTCACTGTAACCTTAACAGAATAATAATAATAATGTCACACAATGTCATCACTGTATAATTCCATGCAATGACTAAATTAGTCTCTGCATTTAACCCATCCACCACCAGGTAAGTGGGTAGCTATTGAAAGCGTCCGGGGGGCAGGATGTTAAATTGTGTGATCATATTTACTTTTAGTTTTACTGAAAAAAAGGGGATATCCTCTTATTTATTGTCATACTTAAACAGATTAGAAATAAAACTTTTGCATAAAACTATGTAGTGATAGGTACATGTTTAAATGCAGCAGGTAGTAACATCCATGTAACCTGCACAAATAAGATGTTGCTCAGTTTGTTGTTGAATACGTTTTTGTTTGTTGTTTGTAGTGCTTTTAGCTGAATCTAGTATACATTAGTGTATGGCATGCTATGAAAATAAAAATTACACACACACACACACACACACACACACACACACACACACACACACACACATACATATCTACCGTATATGGATATAAAAGTGTACCTGCAAAACAACAGCATATAGAAGCATAAATGTGTTCAATTACTTTGAGGTGTCAAGACATCCTTTAATTCAGGGACATTTTTTTTAATTTGTAGATTTTTATGTATGCATTGAAAACATGAAAGCTTTTTTTAATCTGTGTTGTAAATAAAAATTAGTTTAAAAAAATGCAGCTCAACTTTTTGCCTTTAAAACATGAATAGGGACTTCTATCATTTGCCTGATGCAAGATAAAATAATGACATAAACTGACCACTAGAGGGCAGTATAAGACCAGGAAATGTTCCTTTCACGCCTTCTTGGGTCGTTTTGAACTGTAATTAATTACTGTAGTCATAATTTATCTTTGTAAACAACGATTTAGTGAATGTATTATTTTATGCAAATTTAAAAAAGACGCAATATTTAACAATAACACAGTTTTAAAAAGGCACTCAAGACAAAAAGAAAAAGGTGCAAAATCTTACAAGAGTTTTAACAATGCATAGTGTTAAAGTGGTGGTGAAGTTGTTCTTGGCCTGAATAACAACATTGCTGTCCAGTTAAACAATGAAATACAGATTTTCTTAACTCCAACAACTGTGTGTGTTGGACTTTCAGCACTTCATCCAGCTGTGTGGGTGAAGCTCAGTTCCATTCTGATGAGACCAAAGAGACCCAACAGGAAGTTTGGATGTGTTTTTACCCAGAATCCAAACTCACAGATGTTTTCTTTTTCCTCTTTTTTCCCTGGGCTGTGAATTAGGCCAGTCATTTTCTATCTAAATGTTTCCAGGGCAGGACAAACTAACAGAATAGAGATTATTTATGACTTATTTCCATTAAGATATAAAGAAAACAACGCTTGTGTCTTTTCTTTTCATCTTTACTGATGGCTGTAAAGTGATCCTGTGGCAGAGTGCCTCTGCTGTTCCCAGCAGGACGCCCATCCGTTCGGAGTCTCTCATCAGCATCAGGAGCAGCTACAGGGAGGACACAGGAAGGTCACATCCAAAATAAGACTTAACGTTCAGAAACAAAAGAGCCCTGGCCTTGCAGTTTCAAGGGCAAGATTTATGCCGAAATCTCTGCACATGAAAAATGGAGCACAGCCGAGCTCATTAAGGTGTTAGTCATGCACAATCACTTTCAAATCAAATGCCACAAAGCCCAAGTCTTTTTGCTGTCATTTTTAGGCATCAACTCTGAACTACTTAATATGCCGCGGCGTGCAGACTGCTGTTCAAATACTTACCATCCTGCTCGAGTGCTTACAAACTTCAAGGATTTTCTTGCTGATTTGTTAAGCACCTACCATGTAGATCAGACGTATCTGCACCCTTGACATGCAATTCAGAGTTTAAGAACGACGCAAACGAACCAGTTTCTATATTAAACAATAATCACAAGGTTTCTGCTGAATGTCTTGCAACATTAAAGGCAGTATTTTATTCAAACTAAAACAAGCATTAGCACACCTGGACACACTCTTCAATAATAAATAGCTGAAAATTGTAACTAAGAAGATTGTCTTGATTAGAAATGGATGGGATGGCCCCTCCAGGTCGGTTGGGGGGAGTCTTTGCCTCAAGTGGAAGACTGAGGCCTTGTCCACAGTAATGAGGGCGTTGTTTCAGTACTCCATGGTGAAAAAAAAGCTGAGTCAAAAGGCAAAGCTCTCAATTTAATGGTCTGTTTACGTTCCAACCCTCACCTGTGGTCTTGAGGTTTTGGATCATGACCCAAAAAACAAGATCTTGGACACAAGTGAACAAAGTGATACAAAGTGAACTTCCTTCACAGGATGGCCGTGTTTAGCTATAGAGATGAGGTGAGGAGCTCCGTCATCTGGGTGGAGCTCAGAGTCGAGCAGCTGCTTGGCATTGAAAGGAGTCAGTTGAGGTGGTTCAGACTTCTGATTACGATGCCTCACTATAGAGGCTTTCTGGACACGTCCAACTGGTGAGAGGCCCCCAGGGAAGACCCAGAACTCACTGGAGGGATCGTGTATCGTCTCTGGCTTTGGAACACCTCAAGGTCCCTCAGGAGGAGCTGGAAACCACCACTGGGGAGAGTGATGTGTCTCTCCTGGACCTGTTGCCTCTGAGACCTGACTACAAATAAGTTGTAGAAGATGGAGGTGGAAACGTGTGAATGTCATGTCTTAAAAAACAGGTGGAACTCCAGAACAGACCTGACACGTGAAACATCCTTCTGTCTGCTTTATGCCACATTTTCAGCTAATAACTCTTTGCTCATCACCTTGTTGGAGTTAAATACTCTTTTGTGCATCAAACTGTGTTATGGTTCAAAGTTTCCATTGATCCAACCGAACAAATGAGAAGACATGTTGTTTTTGTTGTGAAGACTGAAAGTAACAAAGAAAGCTAAGCTAGTCAGCTTGTTAGCCACTAGCTAAAGAATCAGTTAAAAGTGTTTCCTTTACTCAGTTAAATCAAAAGTGTGAGGGAGCTACAGAAAGTCTGAAGAACTATTATTCCATTTTCAAAAGGTGGGCACCAGACCGCTGGGGAGCGCTAAAGCGCTAATCCGCTGATAGCGGACCTAAACAATTTGTTAGCGCTATAGCGGATTGACTAACTTGCGCTATTTTTATTTAAAATGCAGTACAGCTAATAACTAATTATTTATCAGTAAAAACGAAAAAACTTATTTACGGGCTCTTAAATCAACCGGACGACTGCTCACGGACCATATCCTGTCAGCGCCGGATGTGGTCCGTGAAAAAAAGCGGTCCCCGCCCTAAGGGGGGCTAGAGAGAGCGCTCTCTCTATAGCAGTTAGCAGCCAGTGTGTTACTCTGCAGCCTTATTGCTTGTTTTCGAAGAGTCAGACGAAGAGTTTTTAACATGGAGGGTGAACTTATGGATGTTGCTCAGCGGCCTACGCGACGCGTCAGCGCCTCATTTGCCCTGTTCAAAATGGCGGCGACCACAGAAGCAAAGGACTTTACAACAAAACACGGTAAAAACCAGTGCTGGGAAGCGCTAATCCAAAAATTAGTTCCGCTATTTCTAAAGCACTTATTGATTTATTTAGGTCCACAATTTCAAAAGCACTTATGTATTACCAATGCTAGCGGACACTAATGCTAACACGTTAACCGCCATTTTGAACCGGGCAAATGGCAAAATACTTTTTTTAATCCAGCAGATTTGACCATTTGAACCAGTTAAGCTCAGAATTTTCTGAGTTTAACCGGTTCAAAAAATATTTTGCCATATGCCCTCTTCAAAATGGCGGTGGGCAAATGGCGAAATAATTTTTTTAATCCACCGGATTTGACCATTTGAACCGGCTAAGTCAGAAAAACCTTGTGCTATAAAGTCAGCTAAGAAATATATTTTTTCTCAGCAAAGAAATAATTGTTTTTACCGTGTTTTCATGGAAAGTCCTTATCTTCTGTGGCCGTCGCGGCCGCCATTTTGAAGAGGGCAAATGGCGAAATACTTTTTAAAATCCAGACGCGTCGCGTAGGCCGCTGAGAAACATCCATAAGTTCACCCTCCATGTTAAAAACTCTTCGTCTGACTCTTCGAAAACAAGCAATAAGGCTGCAGAGTAACACACTGGCTGCTAACTGAGAGCGCTCGCTCTAGCAAAGAGACTGAGGGGACGCTTTTTTGTCACGGACCACATCCGGCGCTGACAGGATATGGTCTGTTAGCAGTCGTCCGGGCCTGTAAATAAGTTTTTTTCGTTTTTACTGATAGATAATTAGTTATTATCGGTACTGCATTTTAAATAAAAATAGCGCAAATCCGCTTATGAATTATAAAAGTTAGTCAAAATGCTGTTACACTGACAAAAACGTTAGGTCCGCTGTAAGCGGATTAGTGCATTAGCGCTCCCTGGCGGTCTGAGGCCCACCACTGGTAAAAACAATTATTTCTTTGCTGAGAAAAAATATATTTCTTAGCTGACTTTATAGCACAAGGTTTTTATGAGCTTAACCGTTTCACGAAATGGTCAAATCTGCTGGATTAAAAAAAGTAGTTCGCCATTTGCAACTTAGCGCGTTAGCATTAGCTTCCGTAATACATAAGCGCTTTTGAAATTGCGGACCTAAATAAATTAATAAGCGCTTTAGAAATGGCAGAACTAATTTTTGGATTAGCGCTGCTAACCAGCACTGCCATTTTCAAAAATTCCAAAAAAGTCTGTCTCTTCAGAAACAAAGTACAACTGAGCAAAGAAACGAGGGGCGACTGCTGCTTTATTAGTGTACAGTATACAATTTATAAAGGAATTGAAATCTGTCTACAATTTTTGTTGTGTGAAACAGTAAACAGCCACTCAGTAAATTAGATCCTAAAGTTTCAATTTTTATTGTTGTTACGGAGGTATTTACTTGACAGTGACTAAGCACGGTCTCTGTGCAGCTCGGGGCTGTTTGAAACACAGCTCTGCTTTGTTGTCAGTTTTCTCAGGGTTGTAACTTTTGCACATTCTCACCCCTTTGCTTTAGGCGCTGCATGATAATAAGCTGATTAATTTGTTAACGTTTGGAGTCACCCCAGTTCAGAGAGCTGCTGCGGTTAATCAACATTTGCAAACAAAATACAGTAACAGCTACAACTCAGTTTGTCAGAGGTTGCATTAACATTTGGTTTGGTAGTAGCTGAGAGTAATTCATAAATGGACACCACATGGAGGAGGGTGACTCGCTGTAGCAACCCCTGACGAGAGAAAAGCTGAAAGAAGAAGTTAGCCTACTTTGAGCACTGCCTGACATCTTTGATTAAGAAAATTGGCAATTACCATATTTTTCAGATTATACGTCGCTGATTTTTTCATAGTTTGGCCAGTCCTGCGACGTATAGTCCGAAGCGACTTATATACGTTATTTTTTCCCTTTTTATGACACAATTTTTGACTGACATGTTAAATGCTCCTTTTAAGGCCTGTGATGCTTTTTTTTTTTACTTCACCATTATGAAAGAAAAAAGACAACAATTTGCACGTTTAAAAATGGTCATCAATCAACATTTATTTGAGGTTAAATTAAATTTATTGAATAATCAATGGTGAGTCTTTTTTTTAAAGGTCTAATTTGATCCAATAAAACGTGTACTTGAATTGTTGCATACATTTACTATCTTGATTCTAATGTTTGAGTATAAAATAAAGGCATTTTGTGCTTGCAGTTGTAAAATACAACAGCAACATTGAATGTAATATTACTGATAGTGGCAAATGAGTTTTAATCATGATCAAGTTGTGAAGTTTATGTTTCAAAAATATGTTAAAGAATTAAAAGGGATCAATTTTAGCCTCTAATTAGTCTATTTCAGAACTAAATTTGTGTGTCACTGATCAAAACATAGCTCATTTACACAATTTCAGCTCTGAGCAACACCACTTCCCTCTCTTTTACATGAAGTGACGCTTTCTAATGAGACTTTTTAAATTCGTAACTCATTGTCAGAGCAGTTCAAATCAATTATAATTCATCTGCTTCAACTTGAGGAATTTTTTTCTTCCTCCTCTCGTTTCTGTTTTCGACAATTATGGTGCAGCACTGAAAGAGCGGTGCTCATAAAGCCTTAAATCTCATTTCATTCACACCATCTGCTGTGCCTCGTGCTCACACTGGCATGACTGTGATTAATGTGTCTCGATTTCAAACAGAGATCACACTGGACCAAGAAAATGGGAGAAAACATAGTTATTTGTTTATGCAAAAGGCTGTTCCAAACTTTATAGAATGCAAGGTTAGAAATAGAGTTTGTGTTCATGGCAAACTTCTTTTAGCATTTTGTCTGAACAGTTTCCTTCATTTGTTTTAATTTGTGGTATAACAGAGCAGGCGAGTCGATCTGCAGCCTGTGGGCAGTAAAGATTGGGACGATGCAGGTCCAGTTTGTTTGACCTGATTGTGTCAATTGTTTGGCAAGGCCGGGCGGTGAATGATTTACTGTTTAAATTACATCAGCAGGACTCGTCAGGAGCTCAAAAGAAAGCTTTGTTCACACTTTAAACTTGCGCAACAAGCAGAAAACTACGTGGCTGAAAAATTATTCCCATCAAGACTTAGAGCAACCAGATGTTTTCCTCCAAAGTCTTGTTGTTATCGTGCTTGTTTTATGGGACATCCACAAACAGGAGTCTGATTTTCTTTGTGTTGAGATTATCAGTGTACTGTTTAGCAGTTTCTTGGCATGTGCACTGCAATTTGACATTTCAGAGCATATGTTGGAGACAATTTGTGCCGAAGCAAGTCATAAAGCTGTAAAGTAATAATATCTCAAAACTGATGAGATCCAGTATCTGAGATGTATCTTTTGAGAAAATAGGAAAATGGAATTAGTTTAAAACATTTATCTTGTGTTTTTAAAAAGGATAACTAATCCTGAATAGAAAATAATTCCGCTCCAGAGCTTTGCTGTTTAAAACAATTGTCTGTTTACAGACTGCATAATGTCATTAATTAAGTTTAAAATTAATAACGTGAGGATTTCAGTTCCTGCTCTGTCATGACTCACTTTCCTGCAGTGCATGAGACACAGGTGTGCTCGTTTAACGCAGCTGATGCTGAGGACTTGATGAGCTCGGACAGGATTTAAGCAGAAGACATGCCACAACTCTTCGCCTGAGCGGTGAATCCATATATGCATTATCTTTTACCCACTTCTTCTTCTCCGGGTCAAGGTAGAGCTGTCATTTCTAACCCGGGCCCGAAGCCCGGCCCGGGCCATGATAATGTGCTAGATGTGCGGGTCAGTATCTGGCTTTTGATTGCTTCAGTGGATGCGCGCAGCTGGCAAAACAGTTTCAGTATATGGCAACGTGGCTTCTCATACAATCACCAGCTGCACGTGGCCATGTCACCACGAGCTGACCGGCCTTGAAAAAGGTCAAATAAAGTTCAGTTAAGCTTCAGATGGGACTATACTGCCAGGAAGTGATTCATCACCCAGATGAACATTCAGCCGCTGCACTAAGTGGACCCTCGCTAGCTGCTGACCCAAACAGGTGAGATCCCAAAGCAGACATGTCAAAGCAGGGTCCGTGTTTGAATAATGCAGAATGCAGGCAGAAGCAGGGATTTGATGCAATTTGATGGCCATGAAAGGACAAACAACACCTCAGCTCCGATCTTCTGCCCGTTTTACTCAGCCCCAGGCACCCACCGACTGTTAATAACTATATATGGGGCGGCCGTGGTGTAGTGGTAATGGCAGTCGTCTCCCGATCGGAAAGTTGGCGGTTCGACTCCCGGGACCCGCACCATGTGTCGTTGTGTCCTTGGGCAAGACACTTAACCCTGAGTTGCTCCCGGTAGGACTGGAAAGCACCTTGCATGGTAGTCTGCCGCCACCGGTTTATGAATGTGTGTAGCATTCAATATATGTGTAGCACTTTGAGATTTTCAGTAATGAAAAGTGCGTTATAAATTGAATTAATTATTATTATTATTATTATTATTATTATTATTATTATTATTATATAAGCAGTCAAAGCTTAAATAAAAATGTTGGGGGTGGGGGTGGTGGTTGGGTTTGGACCTGTAATTACTGTTAATTTGTCAGGTATGGTGGGGTTCGGAAATGATGGATATGTGCTGGGGCCGGGTTGGGTCGGATATTTTGGGCCCGATGCAACTCTAGGTCACGGGGGTCACTGGTGCCTACAATCATTGTGTGAGAGGTGGGACACACTGGGCATGTCCAAGTCCTTCACAGGGACACATAGACAAACAAGACAAACAACCACTCACTCTCTCACTCACTCACACCTAGAGACAATTTAGAGTTACCA
>JBBPBX010002249.1:26410-43972 GCA_038048925.1 Garcialebias charrua | reverse complement strand
CTGTACATACACATTATTTTATTTATTTGTATTTCTGTTTAATATTAATGTTGTAAATACGGCAGTTGGCCAGTTCATACGAGATGGGCATGAGGTGCTGTACCCGCTGTGATGAACCTGATTTATGATCAGTCCATATTCTGTTCTGTACAGATAAACAACGTTTCACCTCATCCTGTCTCCTGGTCCTTAATAACACAACGCAGACCTGATTTATTCTGAACGAATTCACCATTTGATGAGGTTACATATATATATATATATATATATATATATATATATATATATATATATATATATATATATATATATATATATATATATATATATATATATATATATATATATATACAGGTAGTCCCCGACTTACGAGCGAGTTCCGTCCCTAGGGGGCGCTCGTATGTCAAAAATTCGTAAGTAGGATCACATAGTAAAAAAAAAAAAAATATTTTTTTTTTTTTTTTTTTTTTTTATTTATTTTTTTTATAAATGAATACATGTACAGTACTGGACAGTCACCAAGCACTTAGCCTATCCTAACACAGTTTTTAAAGATGAAGGAATAAGTTGAATTGTCTCCCTTTCACATAAAGGGAGCAAGCTCCCTATGGAGCCTGCAGGGAGGAGGGAGACAATTCAACTGACTCCTTCATCTTTAAAAACTGTGTTAGGATAGGCTAAGTGCTTGGTGACTGTCCAGTACTGTACATGTATTCATTTATAAAAAAAAAAAAAAAAATAAAAAAAAAAATATATATATATTTTATTTTTTTATAATGAGATGCATGCTCGTAAGTTTGGGACCTCGTAAGTAAGAGCGCTCGTAAGTCGGGGACTACCTGATTATCTGACTCTGATTCCCTGTTCAATTACAGGCCAGAAAAACACTCATCTTGAAAACTACAAACCTTCACTGTTTGAATCCTTCATCATGGGGGGACATGAGTGTACTTCTTGTTCATCTTAACTCTAACAGCTCTGTCCACAGTCTGTCTGCTGCTGTCAAACATGTTCCTGTGGCGACATCTGACTCTTGTCCTGCTGATAACTGCTCACACATGCAAAGGTAGGCTGCAGACATCCATCAACTCCTCGTGCATGTGTGATAATTACACCCACACCCACAAACATGGTGGCTTCTCACGCTAATGTGGATCACAAGTGTAGCCTTGCTACAGTAAAACCACAGCTATTGAACTGACACTTCTTGAGAAGATCAGCAGGTTTGGGGGTTTTCAGCATACATGTATTTATGGGAAATTATTACATAATGACATGTAACTGTGATTGTGCAAGAGAGCAGCTGACGGCATGTGCCAAGCTTTAACTGTAACATTCCATCTAATATCAGTAGTGTGTGATGATTTTTTAAATCGCTCAGTGGCTGGGGACATCAGCACACCATTTGTATGATTAGAAACTAAGTTCATTAGTAAAATTCTGTAAAGCTAAACTGCTTTCCAGTCAAATTGCTGGTGACGCACCAAGCAGGAGAAGGTTTCAGTGAATCCCCTTAGTCCCACAGTCCATAACAGAAACACAAAGTCACCAGATGTTGCAGATTCTGCCACTTTTGACATAAGAAACTAATTTATCTCTCTCTTCTCCTTGTTTTCAGCTCAGAAGTGTCATGAATTTACAGATCTAAACCTCGCACATGCATTCATCGGTACCAACCCCAGAGTCAGGTTGTTGTTGTACACCAGACACAACGACACCTGCGGCGCTCTCTTATCCCACTCTGACCTAACGCAGCACCCCCAGTTCAACATGTCCAAACCCACCACCTTCATCATCCATGGGTACCGGCCCACCGGGTCTCCTCCTTTGTGGCTGAACATCACAAAGATGCTGTTGGACAGGGAGGACATCAATGCTATAATGGTGGACTGGAACCACGGAGCTGCTAATCTGGATTATGCGAGAACTGTGAGGAACACATACAAAGTGTCGGACAACATCACAGCCTTCGTTCAAATGATGCAGGTATTTTGGACATTTAACACCTAAAATTGAGCATCATGGACAGCTCTGTGTATAACATTTATAATATGTTGTCTTCTCAGGATCACGGTGCTTCTCTGAGCTCAATCCACATGATTGGAGTCAGCCTTGGAGCGCATATTTCTGGATTTGTTGGAGCGAACTTTAATGGATCAATTGGGAGAATCACAGGTAAGCATCTGACGTGATGGGGCATGAAAATGAGACAAAAAATGTACTAAATGCAGCATCTTGCATGGTGGCACAACTGGTAGAGCTGCTGCCTCTCAGCGAGCAGGTCCCCGGTTCAAATCCCGGTCCGGGGCCTTTCTGGGTGGAGTTTGCATGTTCTCTCCGTGCATGCGTGGGTTTTCTCCGGGTGCTCCGGTTTCCTCCCACAGTCCAAAAACATGCATGTTAGGCTGATTGGTGACTCTAAATTGACCCTGGGTGTGAGTGAGACAGGTCCCTCTTGTAAATGAGTCCCCGTGGCTCAACGAGGCTAGCCTGTATAAATAAAGGTTGAATGAATGAATGAATGAATGAATCTTAAAGGGATCTCAGACTACTTGCACATATTGGCCATAAAAAAAACGTTTTTTTTTTTTCTCTATTCCAATAAAAATGGTCGTTTGTGACCCCTGAGAACTCATAATTTCTTTAAATAGTATATGTTTATTACATTTTTCACCTAAGGACGTCACCATTTTCTTACCGACGCAATGCATTCTGGGGCAATGACGTATAGGTTGAGGAAACTAAAACACAAGACTAAAAAGTTAAATGTGACAATAAAGTTATATTTTGGATTAGTCCTTATGCACAAAATATGGGTCAAAACAATGAAACGTGATCAACTTGTGATTTTTAATGTATTAGCTCATGTTGCTAACACCATCTGGAGCTAATGATATTAGCTCTGTAGCTAAAGTTATACTGTATATACTTTGGCTGTGATGGAGCTAACACTATTAGCTCTGGAGCTAAAGTTATATATATAACTTTAGCTTTGAAGCAAATATCATATATATGTAACTGTCTTTGTTCGTCTCAGGTCCAGTAGGTTGTCTTCCCAACAGACACACTCGGGTTCACTGCATTTAGCTATTCTAGTGAAAGAAAATCAAGTTAACATCAGTCCAGCAGTTTCTGCCCCTATACATTAAATAAAATACAATAAATAACTGTAAACAAACTGCAAAGCAATGGCTCTCAATGAATAGTTGACAACAGCAGTTAAGAGTTGTAATATACAGCTAATTACACAACAATTATTTATGGCAACAGTTAAAAACATATACAAAACATAGCAAAATTACACATGAAACCCTGTATATAATTTAAATTTGTCTAAAATATATGTTAAAATTAATATAATAGCACAGAGCTGATCGTAATACATACCACAGTTACAGACGACAACAGAAGAGGAGGACAAGTTGTCAGTTACTAGTTGCTATGGTAATCTTATACTGTGGGAGTCGGCAGAAAGAGACAAAAAATAACTTGAGTCTCAATTTATTCTCAACGTCTTCCCACATAGCTTCTCAGTTCTCACACTAATGTGCATCACAAGTGTATAGCCTTGCCACACAGTTCCTAGCACCCTGCGGATGTTAGATGTTGTCTACCATGGTGCACTAAGATTCATAACTCGCTGTGATTATCGTACCCACCACTGCACCCTGTATTCACTGGTTAACTGGACATCATTAACCTCACGCAGACTCTTCCACTGGTACATTTTCATCTTTAAATCACTTCTTGGTCTGCTGCCCTCATACATCTCCTCCTACATGTCTTTGCGTGAGTGCAGCTACAGCGTGCGCTCTCAGGACATGATTACCTGCAGTGTTCCGTCAGTGAGGACTGAACTTGGAAAAAGGGCCTTCTCCTACTCTGCTCCTGCTTCATGGAATATCTTACAAAAAGATCTGAAGCTCTCGGCCCTGACCTCTCTAAATGGTTTTAAGAATCTTTTGGAATCCTGGCAAAAACCATTGCAGATATGTTCTTGTTTTTGATTTTGTACATCTACCTTGTGGTGTTTTGCTAGTTTTTGATACTTTGCATTTCACTTTGTATTTCTCTCTTATGTTTTTCTGTTGTTTGTTGTTTAAGGAAATTCTACCATTGCTGTTCATCATTCTTTAGTTTGTAGCAGGTCGCTTTTGTAAATGAGCCCTCGAGGCTCAATGAGATTTACCTGACTAAATAAAGGTTGAATGAACATCAAGCTCAAAACAACTCAAATAACTGAAATACAACCGCCGAACTGCTCTCTTTATATTCTGTCCCTTTCACAATAAGAGCACATTCTGACGTGAAATATATACATTTGTGTCCGCCACACAGGCTCCCCCTGAACACACAGAATGTCACAAACACCAAAAACACAAATTGTGAAACGGGTGTATAACAATAAATAAATGAATGAAATACCTAACGGTAACGGCTAGGGAGTTTGATAAGGCGGCCACGACGGCTACTCTTCACAATGACAGGTGTTGAAGTTGAAGGAGACTCTCCACATCGACTGCCACTAAACTGTTCACCTGAGGAGGTAACTCAGCTGTAGGGGAAAAACCTGAAGGCGTGGGCAAAGAAATTGGGGGACGGCCACGACAAGGTGGCTGAGCCAACTCAACCGGGTCCCCCGGCAAAACATGGTTTCAAACGGTCCACTGAAACCCTCTCCTGATTACCCCCCAACTCCACCAAAAAAAATCTTTAGGTCCCCTCTCCAAAACACGAAATGGGCCATTGTAAGGAGGCTGAAGTGGTGAACGGTGTGCGTCATGGCGGATAAATATACATACTCGGCCGACATAAATAAAATAAATAAATGTCACATTTTTGTCATCTGTGTATGTTTCCCATACTTGACAGACATAATTGGTCTCTGCATTTAACCCAACCACCACCAGGTGGTGCAGTGAGCAGCCGTGGTCAGCTCCCGGGGAGCTGGGGAAAATAGATGTGCAGTCATAGACAACCCAAGGTGTGCCGTGGCCGGGGTTCGAACCTAGGTCCTTCGGATCCCAAGTCCGATTCCCTAGCCACTAAACCATCTTGCCCCGATCCTTCGGCACAAACACCTGTGGAAGGCAGTGATGTGCTGCATATGGGGCAACAGATCTATTTCCCCCTGTTAGGACTGCCCTACTCCCATTGGGAGCAACTGAACTCGCCGGACCTGTTAAAGATAGATAGACCAGTTAAAATCAAAAGGCTGAACGTCAGTTAATGTCTAAAATTAGTATTCAAGTTGAATGGAGCTTGCACTGGAGAAACCTGTCTTTCATTTGCCCAGAATTAATTGCAGTGTACAAATGTAAATAAAATGGTGACTTTTATTAAGTTTAAAATACTTTTAAAACCTTCTTGAGTTTTTTTTATTTATTTTGTTTTATCTTTTTCAAGAGAAGATTACAAACTGTGAAGACAGTGACACAAAGTCTTTCTAAAAAATGTCCCAAACCTTCTGGTGTGGACAAGCCCACTGGAAAAAGCAGCAGTTTTGTTGAAATTCCAGAGAAGGAGATGTTATGTAACATATGCATGTGGGCAGGGAGAAGTAGTCCTACTGTGACGATGCAGGCACGTTTTATTATGGTTGTGTTTGCAGGTCTGGATGCTGCTGGGCCGCTCTTCAATGACAAGTCTCCTGAACATCGACTGGACCCGACAGACGCTCAGTTTGTAGATGTGGTGCACACAGACATAGATGGTCAGTTTAACTATCCAATTCATCATGATTTCACTATACAACGGTGTCAACAGTGTGTGTGTGTGTGTGTGTGGGGGGGTGTATTTATTCATAGAAATCGGCACATTCAGGAAATGGATGCTATAACTTGTGTTTTTGTAACTTTTATATTGTTCAAAATGTTTGACATGACTAAGACCATTAGTTTTATTTACTGTTCTGCTTTTAACTTGTCTTTTGCTATTTTGGCCTAGTGTTTTGTCTTTTTGATATTATTTTGCTACTTGAACAATATTTTTGTTACATTTCTCTTTTAACCTTTTTGCATTTTTCAGTTTTCAGTTACCCTTTATCTACGATTGGCTTTTAGGAAGCTTTTTGATACTTTTAACAAGCTTTTTGCATTTTTCTAGCTTTTGGCTACTGTTTTGCTAGTATTAATATTTCTACCACTAATTATTAGCCAGCATTTTGCTACTTTTAGCTTTTAGCTAGCCTTTTGATATTTGTAGCAAGCCTTCTTTTAGCTTTTATCCACCATTTTGCTTTTATTAGCTTCTAGTTATTGTTCTAGCAATAATTTTAGCTAGCATTTTGCTACTTTTATCTTTTATGGCCTTTTGCTTCCGTTATATTTTATATTTGAGCCAAGATGGTGTAGTGGCAGGGCTTCCGACTTGGGACCCGAAGGACGCGGGTTCGCGCCCCGGCCACTACACACCTTGGGGTGTCTATGAGTGCACACCTAATTCTCCAGCTCCCTGGGCGCTTTCTGGCTGCTCACTGCACCACCTGGTGGTGGTTGGGTTAAATGCAGAGACGAATTTCGTCTGTGTATGGGAAACATACAGAAAAGGGCATTATTATTATTATAGTATATTTGATACTTTTATCTTCTAATTAGCCTTTTAATACTTCAGGCAAGCCTCTTCTTTTTCTAGCTTTTAATCATAATTTTGTTACTATTAGCTTCTAGCTACTGTTCTGCTACTTTTATCTTTTAACTAAACTTTTGCTACTTTAGCTCCTATCTTGTTTCCTTTAAGTTTTACTTAGTGTCTTGCTCTTTCAAGCTACTGTTGTACGTCTTTCAGTTGAACGGCTCAGTTTCAGCTCTCAGAGGTCCGTCTGTATTTTTACAGCGTGTGTAATTACTGGAGTTGTTCTCAGGATCCACCTTGTGTGTTTTCAGCTCTGGGATACAGGAATCCTCTCGGTCACATCGACTTCTATGCTAATGGAGGAACAGACCAGCCTGGCTGCCCTAAGACCATCTTTTCTGGTGAGGTTATTATTTAAAAACGTGTTACTGCAGAAAGAACTGGTTTCCTGTTGCAATAATCCACCTTCTCACCTGCTGAACAGGGGGATCCTATTTTAAATGTGACCACCAGAGATCAGTGATGCTTTTTCTCGACACCGTGGACAGAAAATGTTCCTCCAGGGCCTTTCCTTGTTCATCCTATAAAGACTTCCTGGATGGAAAATGTCTAAACTGTGACCACTTTGGGGAAGCTGGATGTCCTTTCTTTGGTTGGTGACAAAACTCTTTATTTTATTTTTTTCCTGGGTTGTGCATGAGATGAATGACTGAGCAGTGGCCATAACCTGGAGATTTTTTATGACTGTATTAGTTGGGGGAGAATACAGAGGTACCTCTTTATTTCTGGATGAATGAGAAGCTTGAGACTTTTTTACTGACACGCCAGTTCAAAATAGGGGTTGCAACTGTTTTAGCTTTCTTGCACTGCATTTCCAAATTTAAAAGTTGATCAATTGTCAATTTGTGAAAGGACAGATAGTGATGACGAAGGTTTGAGTTCCAAGTGAAAACCTTCGGAGATGTATTTCCACAGGGAATCACAGGACATGGAACTGAAGGAGCAAAGCTCACAGGCAAATGCTTTGGTACCGTATTTTCTGGAATACAGGCCGCTGCTTTTTATCATTTTTGCATGCCCTGCGACTAGGGGTGGGCGATATATCGAATATACTCGATGTATCGCGATATTTTAAATGTACGATGGTTAAAAGGGCTATATCGTGTATATCGACCTGGGCCTGTGTACAGCACCTGTACGAGCTGACGCGGACATTTCTACCTTTCTTTGAACATTTCTACCTTTCTTGAACGCAGAGTGCGGCAGGCGTTTTGCCTGTGTACAGCACCTGTGTGAACGGACGTCACGCGGGCATTTTTTCCTTTCTGTGATTAAGTTTTAGAGCAACTGTCTTTTCTGCCTTCGACACTGTGGACCATGGTATCCTCCTCCACCGTCTTCATGTGGAGGTCGGTCTCTGTGACACCGTCCTGGACTGGTTTAAATCTTTCCTCTCCAATAGGCTGGAATGTGTTAGTCTTGGCAACGCCACGTCCCAGACAGTCTCTGTCTCCTGTGGTGTCCCTCAGGGGTCGGTTCTGGGGCCCCTGTTGTTTTCCCTTTACATGCTGCCTTTAGGTCAAATTATTAATCAGTTCAACATTTCTTTTCACTGTTATGCCGACGATACACAGCTTTACATCAGGACTGGAGCATCCTCATCTTCCACCTTGTCATCTCCATCTTCACTCACTGCCCTCTCTGCCTGCCTGGAGGCAATTAGGGCATGGATGAATCAGAACTTTCTTCAATTAAACTGCTCCAAGACCGAGGCCATACTGATTGGCACCCCTCACCAGGTACAGACATCTACTATAACAACACTTTCCTTTTCTGGACAAGACATCCCCCTCTCCACCTCTGTTACAAATCTTGGAATAAAAATGGACTCCAATCTTACATTTGAAAATCACATTAAGCTTCTGTTTAAAACTTGCTTCTTCCATCTTCGAAACATCTCTAGACTTCGCCCATCCCTAACTTTTTCCGATGCTGAGAAGCTCGTCCATGCTTTTGTCTCCTCCAGGCTCGACTACTGCAACTCCCTGTTTATTGGAATCCCTGGCAAAAACCTTCAGAAACTTCAATATATTCAAAACAGTGCTGCAAGGATCTTGTTGCGAGTTCGTAAATTTGAACATATTACGCCCATTCTTCATAACCTTCATTGGCTTCCTGTCGCCTACAGAATTCAGTACAAAACTGCTCTCATTACACATCAATGCTTACATGGAGACTTCACCAGATTATCTGAAGGATATTCTTATTCCACACTCATCCACCCGGTCGCTGCGGTCACAGAACAGTAATCTCCTTCACATTCCGAGAACCAAATTAAGGACCATGGGAGACCGGGCTTTCAGTGTGGCTGCCCCCCGCCTGTGGAACTCTCTTCCTGACTGTCTGAGGGTCCCACAGTCTGTGGTTGACTTTAAGAGCGGCTTGAAGACCTTTCTTTTCAACCGAGCATACTCTGCCTCCTCATGATTCTACTTTTGATCTTAGTTGATACTGTTATTGATTTTACTTGTTCTATTACTTGTTTTATTGACATTTAATTTCTGTTGCACCGTGTAGCACTTTGAGATTTTCATTAATGAAAAGTGCGTTAAAAATTGAATTCATATTATTATTATTATTATCGAGGATCCTCCTGCTGTCGCGCGGGCCCCCACTCGCCCCCCTCCTTCCTGCAGGCTGCAGGAGCCGCGCGCGAGACTTTCAGCACAACATGTAAACACGGCAGATATGAAGAGCGCTGCACGCTGCTGAGGGGGGAAAACAATGTTCTGAGCTAGTTTGGATTAAATTGTCAGATGAGGGCATAAAAAATGTTTTTGTAGACGATGCTGAAAATAGTCCCGAAGAAAGGTCTGAACTACGAATCTTTTTCACCATTTAAACAGCGGAGTGGAGCATGAACGGCAGAACCAAGTGTTTTTACAGCTGCTGCTTCCTTAAAACAAACCACGGGTCTGAGCTTAGTCATGCGTGCACCGCATAGAGAGGTGGAGACATTAATAAATCAGCATTTTATCATTATCGCTAAAGACACGGTCCTTAGCGGCTAACAAGATGGCTAACGCGTTAGCCGTCTTCTTCCACAGCTGAGACTGACCGTGTCTTTAGCGATACAGCTGATTTAATAATGTCTCCACCTCTCGGTTCACGTTTCTGAGTGGAGGCTGTCGTGTTTTACACAAGGATTCAATGCGACACTTTGTAGAGCAACTTTAGAGAACGTCTTCGTGAATCCGGAAACAACCCCCTGACCCTTTCACAATAAAACCGGATACAGTACACAGAGGCTCACTGTGATAAATCTGTTCTTGTTCAGAGCCAGAAAGTTCATTCTCAATAGTCCAGGTATCAAATCCGCTCATTCTCAATCAGTTCATCTGGACAGTTTCTTTTTTGTAGAAACGTTTCACCCTCACTCCAGGAGGTTTTGCAGACATTGCCTGAACTTGGCACAGTTTGAAACTTGTGCACATTTTGTGGTTTGTTGTTAAAAATTACCAGCACATGCAAATAGTTGAGAGTTGTTACCTGTGACTGTTCTGGGTCAGTAAATTTTATGGCCACTGTTTACACTTTTGTTTTTGTATTTTAAAGGCCTTAATTGTTTTGATTTAATATTTTTTTAATGTTAAAAGCACAAGAGCACCTTTTTAAGTTTAAATTATGTATTCTTCCTTTTTGCTTGAAGTACTTTTTATTTATGTGTGCAATTGATGGTTAAAATAAAATATTTAAGTTTGTTCAAATTTAGTGTTGACATTTTTTAATCAATTTTGAATCATTTTTTCATTGATTTTGGAGATATCGCGATATATATCGTGTATCGTGATATAGCCAAAAAATATTGCGATATAATATTTTCCTCATATCGCCCAGCCCTACCTGCGACCTATATTCAGGTGCGACCTACTTATGGCTTTTTATAAAATAAGCTGATTTGTAATAATTTATTAACAAAAATTAAACTGAGACACACTCTTACAATAATGTCAGCTAACAAATATATATTTTTAGGTGTTTATCCTGCTAAAATTATTCATTTATTAAAGAAAAGTTCAGCTCAGACACATATTTGCTATAATTTTTATCAAACAAATAATTGTTTTTAAGTGTTAATCTTCTTAAAAGCCTTGCTGTGCGCTCCTGTGGCAGACATTTGCAGCAGAGCTAAACACGGTCCACATTTTGACGTAGGTGCGACCTATATTCAGGTGCGACCTATATATGGATTTTTCCAATTCTTTGGCAATAATTGGACAATGCGACCTATATTCAGGTGCAACCTACATTCCGGAAAATATGGTAATAAGATTTTGGGACTCCACCTGGATAGATGTGGTTTGACTGACTATCAGAGTTGTCTTCTTTCAAAGAAGTTCATGACTGGTCAGACTTTTCTCTGACTAAATTAAGCCATTCAAATGGCAACTGATTGGTCAGACACAACTAACCATTGTCAAGAACCGGATCATTTTGTGTGGGATCAATAAAGTTCCATCTCATCTCTTTACTCTTCTCAGGCTATGATGCAATACTGTGGAAAGAAGTCCTGCTGAAATCGGACCAAGCTAAATACTACTTCACTACAAATAAACAGTCTCCATTTTGCAGTAAGTAACTGTTATAATTAAAATTATCAGGTAAAAATGAGAAGCAACACATCATATGGCAACTTCATAACATGACCTTATTTAAAACCAGAAGTCTTTGCTTCAATAATTTCAGTCTTTTTTTTGTCCTCCGTCTCAAAATGAAAAAGGGGAATTGGAAATCTCCTTTTCATCCCTCCATCAGTCTGTCCATGCATGATGTGAGCATAATACTGTAACTTGAAAACTAAGTGCGGTACCAATCTCCATTTTGATATGTGGCCACAACTAGGCGTAAGAAAGTTTCTTTTTAAAAAATGGTTTGTCATAAACTGCCACCCTAGTCATTTGACAAAACCATTCTTTCCAGTTTTCTTTTTATATTGCTTAAAAGTATAGTTTCCTCAAATGAATAGGGTGGCTGAAGATTAATTTATGGGGGGGTTAAGCCCACCATTGGTCACCCCCTGGCTCCTCCATTGCACCTGATAAAATGTCTCTCTCCACTGCATCCGTCACTCTGCACTGCCTCCAAAAAGCAAAAGAATAAACAAATCTGTTCTTATTCAGTGCAACTCCTGCCCACATGAATATCTTGCACCAAAAACATTAAAATTTACTTGTATTCTCTGTTCAGTTCCAGTCCAGATAAACACTCAACTCCAAAAATGCAAACATTTACGATTTAAGTCCCTCAATGACAAGGGACATCATTTTACTGCCTTTTTTATTTGGAATAATTCATTCATTCATTCAACCTTTATTTAGTCAGGTAAATCTTTTGAACCTCATGGGCTCATTTACGAAAGCGACCTGCTAAAACTAAAGAACAATGAACAGCAGTGATAGAATTTCATTAAACAATAAACAAACAAACAATAAACAATAGAAAACAAAAAGAGAGAAAAAAACAAAAGATTTTTTTTTCTTTTTTTTAACAAAGTATCAAAAAACTAGCAAAACATTATAAGGTAGACGTATAAAATCAAAGACAGGAACAAATCTGCATTGGTTTTTGCCAGGATTCCAACAGATTCTGAAAACCATTTAGAGAAGTCAATGTCAACATTCAACAGTGTTTACTAAAAGTTCAAGCATAAAATAATAATTAAAACATTTGAAAAGACCAGATGACCTGATTGACCTTTATTGGATTTTGTACCTGGATGATTGAGCATGAACTTTGATGATTTGAAAAGTAGTTTTGAAAAGACTAAATATGTGTAGCTTTAACTAACAAATTAAGTGTATTCAGTTATTATTATTAAGGTTTAATTAATGGGAACTAACTGTATAAAGGTAGAATGGAAGAAAAAAAACTCAAATATTAACTACAAGATTGATGTAATGATCAGAACATTATTGTTTTATTGTCCAGGCAAAGCCCACGACCCAAAGAAAATGAGTCCACGGCCCTCTTTCAGGTCGCAACCCAGCACTTGAGAATCACTGTTTGAAATCAACAGCATCAAAAAGTTGGCGTCTGCAGAAACGCCCATGAATAAATTAACAGTTTGGTTATTTTGCTCATGCAAGAGGAACTGTTTACATTTACACTACTTTTTATATCTACACTACTATATATATTATTTTTACTAGCCTTATTGCATATGCCACTTTACCTCTATACCAATATCAACTGCCTCATACATATACTGTGTACATAAACTTCATATGCTGCTTTGTCACTCTATTACAAATGTCAATGCCAGAACTTTCATTTTATTTTATAGATATACTTTTTACACTTTTATACTACTATGCAAAAAACTCAGGACAGTATTACACTTTTGTTATTTCATTTTATGCTTATGTTTATTAAATGTTTAGTGTTGGTGTAACTTTTCATACTTTCATACTACTACTATGCAAAAACTACTATGCAAAAACTCAGGACAGTATTACTTTTATTATTTCATTTTATGCTTATGTTTATTAAATGTTTTAGTGTTTTAGTGTTTAAATGTTTACTGTTGCACCGAGGGACTGGGAGAAATGCAATTTCAATCCTGTGTATGTCCTGTACATATTGCAGTTTTGACAATAAAGTTGACTTTGAATTATAATGCACAACGTTAGCCTCTTTTAGAGTCGGTCCTCGTGTTTCTTTCTGTCAAAACAAATCTTAGAAAATGTTTTTGTTCAAATTAATTTATTTAGATTTTTGGACATGTTTTATCACTAATCAAACAGGCTTTATGTCATTATTTTTTATGAAATCTAGTAGGCAGAAACAAAATGGAGATAAAAATAAGAATTTTCCAAATCTGACAGCCCCACCAGCTGTTTTACCAGATTTTTCTTGTTTATTGTACAAGTACTACAGTATATAACAATGTTTCAGTAAAGGGCAGATACAGGTTACAATTGATGCAGTGTAATGTTGTGTAACATGTTGTGTGCTCTCTCAGGGACAAACTACAAGGTTGATGTGATGATCTGGAACAAGTCTGAGCGCTGGGGGTACATCACCGTTAAACTCTACGATGGCGAGAAAGAAGCCGTGGCGACAATTGATCAGTAGGTTGTGTTTCTATGACCGTGAGTTTGTTCCATAGCTGACCATAACCTTCCACACGTTTGTGTGTTATCCCAGCAAAGCCTCAAAGTTCAGGAGGTTCACAGAAACCGGACTGCTGGCTCAGTTTGACAGAGACGTTCAGTCGGTGAAGAAGGTCTCCATCGTGTTCTCCACCGGGCAGGCGTTGCAGCCCAAACGAACACTTCGGATCCTCAGAGTTCGCCTCACGAACCTGGAGTACAAGAAGTACGCAACAAGAAACGACACGGCGTCAGGGGCGGGACGCATCTGCTCGTTTCTTCATTCACAGCATGCGTTTTGTCTCTTCAGGGCTCTGTGTCGATACGACGTTCTCCTCCAAGAAAACACAGAGGTCACCTTCAGGCCTCATCCCTGTGAAGAAGAGCCCCAGTTCTGAACCAGACCTCCCTCAGGACAGCAACGCAGCATCATGCATTACAGACTGTTATCATCACGTAGTAAAATGTGATTTGTGATGTGATTTTTAATTTTAAATTATAAATTACCAATATTTCAAAAACAATATACTGTAAATGTTTTATGTCTGTGATTTCCTAGCCTGGTTAAAACCAGACCCTTGTCCTTCACTTTGCTTCGTACTAGGGTCTGGGACTTCTCCCATAGACAACGATTTCTCCAATAGATTTTTGAATGGACCAATCAGAGAACGGAAGGCGGAGTTTTGTTAGTTTAGCCTGGCGAGGCCAGGCTATTCAGATAAATAGCTCAGAAACCACTCGGTGGATATTTTTTCTGCTACCAGTGTGTAATTATATGGCTCTAATTTACTGACTGTTGGCCTAGATGAAACATTTGAGATAAAATTCGATTTTTTATCATTTATTTTCGTAGCGCACCCAAGGCTGTTTGGAAAATGTCAAACCGAAACAATTTAAATCCAGCAGATTTGACCATTTCGTGAATTGATTTAGGAACTGTTAAGCTCAGGAACACTTCTGATATAACGTCAGCTAAGAAATATATTTTTTCTCAGCAAAGAAATAATAGTTTTTTACCTTGTTTTCATGAAAATTCCTTCGTGGCGGCAGCCATTTTAACTGACGACGTCAGTCGACGTCGTTCAAAACTCCGCCTTCTGTTCTCTGATTGCTCAGGAACACTTCTGATATAACGTCAGCTAAGAAATATATTTTTCTCAGCAAAGAAATAATAGTTTTTTACCTTGTTTTCATGAAAATTCCTTCGTGGCGGCAGCCATTTTAACTGACGACGTCAGTCGACGTCGTTCAAAACTCCGCCTTCTGCTCTCTGATTGGTCCGGTCAAAAATCTACCGGAGAAATCCTTGTTTATGAGAGAAGTCCCAGACCCAGTACAAAGCGAAGTGAAGGACAAGGGTCTGGTTTTAACCAGGCTAGTGATTTCCTAATAATCCAAACATCTATTGAATTTTTTTTTTTTAAAGCACACCAAACACACACTCAGGTCTCAGGAGGATAAGCTGTACATATTTGTTTTAAACAGAATATACTATTTTGGTTATACTGTATGGTGTATATTAATGTTTTAAAAAGAGGCAAACAGGATTTTATTTGTATTTTACTTTAAAAAAAACTTTGGATAAACTTGATGCATTTGACTTTTTCATTAAAAACAGCGGACAATCGCCAGAAATTTCATGTCCGTCTTTGTGAGTGCCTCATTTTAATTTTTCAGTTTAACTCATGATGCTTTAAAAAGAATAATCCAGTTGCTATAAAACAGCTGTAAAACAAAGGTCAAGGGTCATTCAGTTTAGCAACATTAACTGTATTTTGTGTTCAGTGAAAGATGACCAGCTTCTTTTACAAAGTTCAGATTTTTATTTAAGCAGAAAATAAGACTCTTATGGCTTTTATGAGAGCAGATCAAAGACATTTAAAACACGCACAGTTAGTTTAGACATCACACGACAACTGTAAAACTTTAAGCACTGCAAACTAAAAAGCCATTGAAATCTTTTAACTCGACTCATCGTCAGCACTAAATGATGTTCACACCGTGATCAGAGCAAATCCAGACAAAGTTTCTGTATTTAATTTTTTAATTTATTATTTTTCCTTGTCCTGTTCGGCATTGTGGCACTCAGAATTATTGTCCGAGTGTCGAGGTGATGCCCAACAGATTTACTTTCACAAGCAGAACATTATGGCTGGCCTCAATGCTCCACTTGATGTATAAATAAAACTTTATTAGAATTTGCTTTGGGTTTGTTTAAGATGTAATGGACATGGGGATGAAAAGAAATAGAAGAAAACAAAGGTAGAAAAGTGAGAAGGGTTAAAAGGGAAAAAAGGAGATAGGAGTAGAGGAGATGGAGAGGTATAAGGAGAACACAAATAAATAAATTCATTTTGATGATTGGTGAAAAGGTTTTAAGAGTCAGCTGGTTCCAAAGACAAAAGGTCAATAATATAAAGGCCATTTTGTTGTCAGGTGTTAGTTTAAAGTGCATGTGATGTCTAATATTTGTAATAAATATTAATGTGTTTTTGGAAAGATAATATTAATGATGTATTGCAAAATAAATTTTATGCTGCTGAGATGAACAGCTGTTGAAATATTTGCATGCTCAGCAACAGGAAGTGATGTCAGAGGGAAACCTGCATGCAACAGCATTGCTACACTGGCAACAACACAGACAGTAAAGAATGTGATGTTCCTTTAGATTGTTTTGAGTCACTGTCAGGGAGATGAAGAAGAGTCAGAGTTCAGATAATATTTCAATAAATAAAGACCAAGAAGTTCCCCTTTGATGTCACTTCCTGTTTCACTTTAGCTGCACCAAGTTCAAAAGACAATGTCACCCATGTAATAAAATGAGTCATGAATTGTGTCAAATTTCTAAGATTTTTACTTAGTTTATTTGTAACATATGCATGTCACAAGCACTTTACGTAACCATCTGTCTGTTAGCAAAATATTTTAAATAATTATTCGATGTATATCAATGACTTATCCTTTTGGAATCACCTTAATTCAAGATGCCAACCACGGCTAACTGTCACGAGACAAAACCACCAGTAAAACCAGTTTTACGGGTTTTAAGCTAAATTTTATAATTTATTCGGTTTCATACACATTACAGCCTTACAAAAAATAAAAATAAATAGAAAAAAATAAAAACATATTTAGAGCCTGAAAAAGTAGGAACACTATAGATAATCATAAATTATAGAATTCATTCATTCATTCAACCTTTATTTAAACAGATAAATCACAAAGTCTCAAAGACTCATTTACAAGACTCATTTACAAATAAAGTCCAGTTGATCCTGTATTGAACGCCTTTTTTGATTTTATCATGTCCTGGACGACTGAGAATCTTCACCAGCACATTTACAAGTGAGATCTGCTGGACAGACAAAAGTGATAAAAAATAACACATAGGGTTTGGAGAATAAGATATTTACATGGTTTCAAAGATTAAACCAAAACAGCTGTAACTTTTACCCTTCTTATCTTAATTTATCTTTTAATTAATTTTTTTTTTGTTTGGCTGCTCCCTCTTCAGGGGTCACCACAGCGAAATAACTCGCATGAGGACTTGGCAACTGTTTTTGTTTGTTTGTTTGTTTGTTTTGGGGTGGGGGGGGGAGTATGCCAGATGTCCTTCCTGACACAGGAGCTTCCACAGCCCTCTGTGTGGAGCAGAGAGCTACCATCTAGGTGCCCGGAGGAGCAGATGGAGGTTACGGGCCTTGCTCAAGGGCCCAGAATGGGGCAAATGAGGGTGGAGACAGATATGGGTGCTTGACCTTTCCTACCCACATTTTCCCACGGTTTGGGGAGTTGAACCGGTGACCTTCCAATCACAGTCACTTTATAACCTCTGCAC
>JBBPBX010002249.1:6344-26294 GCA_038048925.1 Garcialebias charrua | reverse complement strand
CACCAACGTTCATGCTCAGTAATCCAAGTATAAAATTCAACAATGTTCAGTCAGGTCATCTGGACGGTTTATTTTGTTGCTGAGATGTTTTGTCCTTCATCCAAAGGACTTCTTCAATCTGAGGAGCCACCAAACCAAACCCCACAAACAGCATACTCCCAGAGTAGGGGGGGAAAAAAAACGGTTTGCTGGTGATAACTTTATAGTCATCATTATTATATTGAGAAGAAACTACACTTCTGTCCATTTTCTCTTCACCCTTCAGCTCAACCAGTCTTTGAGAAGTGCAGGATGAATTCACAATGGTGACCACCTCAAAACAAAGACAGTTTAGGATGTAATTTAAAGGAGAAATCAAATCAAATCTCAAAAAATCGATATAACAAGAATGTCATTTAGTAAACAACACACATAAACATACTTTGTATGCTTTTTTCAAGTCAGTAGCTTAAAGAAATCGTTTTTTACATTTTTCCTGCTAAATGCCGAAGTGTAGTAATTTCTGGCGTTCAGGAAATGATTTGTCCGACGCTAGCGATGTTAGCTTGATGCTACCGCAATTTTAGCTTGTAAAATAAACAATTACGAGTGAGGGGTAACAAACTGATGTTAATGAACTATAACATCAGAGTTAATTAATAACCGTTTTTAGACAATTTCATTTGTAATGCATGAATTGTCTGTATTTTCACACACTCATGAATTTCAGAACATACCTGCAAGACACGACCGTGTTCTCTTTTTAAGTAGGCTCTCCTTTTTTTCTTCTGTAATGCTGCTGTGGAACCATCCTCTTCTCCATCTGCTTTTCCTTTGTAGCAAAAAATGGTTGGCACTGCTCCTGGTAACAGCTCTTGCTTGCCTGGTGTGAAGCCAAAGGAGCGAAGTAGCCAGGGCTTGTACTTCAGGTGCACCTCTTCAAAGTGCTCACTGCACAGGCTGTCATGCCGCTTTGGAAAGTAATTCTTGCGTTTCAGCTTACATAACCACGCCTGGCGAAGTTTTTTATTTTTCGGGAACCCAAAAAAAGAAACTCCAGTTGTTTTTTCTGGCTGATTAGAACAATTAATTGCTACACACTGAACCATGTTGTCCGCCACTCTTCCACTCACTACTACTGTATGAAGCTACACAATACTGTATGAGGGACAACCATGGCCCGACCTACGTCATACCTGGGAGCGAGAGCAGGCGGGGGGAGGGGTGTCAAAAACACCGGATGAGATTTTTTTCACTTTGCAAATGCTAAATTTGAGTTAGGATGAAATTTTTGACTTGTGAAAATATGAAATTTTTGACTTGTGAAAATTTCTCAACAAGCTTATTTTATGCTTTTCATTGGACTACTATTAGCTTAAAAACACTTTTCATTTCACCTACAATAAGTTTATTTAGTTAAAGCGAGATGGGGTAGAGTTAGGACAGCCGACCTGGGACCAGAAGGTTGCGATTCGACTCCCAGCCATTCCCACATGTCGTAGTGTCTCTGAGCAAGACGTCCAATTCCAAACTGCTCCCCGGGCACTCAATAGCTGCCCACTGCTCCACTGGGTGTACCTCAGGTGCGATGGGTTAAATGCACAGAACTAATTTAGCCATTGTGTGGAAACATACAATGATGACAATCTCAGACTTCCCTTCCCCTTCGTGATTTTGAAGAAAAAAACAAACAAATTTACTGAAGTAAATACAAGTTCAACATCTGTATAAATACAAGTTCCACATCTGTATAAATACAAGTTCCACATCTGTATAGAAAACCTTGTTTTTTGCAGTTTCTCACAGAGTCCGATCTTTGAGCGTCGTCTTCAGTCCAACAAGTGAAGGTTTTCATCACCTCAAAGATTTTCTTTGACAATAATCTGTTTTTTTTTCCATCAGATGAGTGAAACGGATTCCTTTGAAATGTCCATGACAACAATCTACAGATACGTTTTCAAAACGTCCTCTATCACTCCAGAGCCGTCGCCCTCCTCTCTGCTCATTTGGACATGCGCTTCTTCATCCGCTGTATCTCCATCTAAAATCACGCAGGACACGATGGCACACGTCAGGTCTAAAGCTCACAGCTCGACAGACGTACGCGTTCGCGCCGTTCGTTCGTTTACCTGCAGAGTTAAACGAATCCTTTTCTCCTCGTCGAGCTCGTTCATCAACAGCTGGATTTCTTTGCTGGAACATGGAAGAAGTCGTCAGCAGAAAGACTGAACAAAGGCTAAACACGCCATGAGAACATGCTTAAACTGAGGTTATCTGTGTAAAATGCTAACAAAATAAAAGCCACACTTGTGCTGACTCTTCATCTGTTCAAACTGGTCCCTCAGGTGTCTCAGCTCCGCCTGCAGCTGCTCCAGATGTGGGCTGGAGTTCTCTGGGCCTCTGGGTCCAGGGCCTGAGATGACGGCTGGATGTATGACAGAGACAGCCTTTGGCAACAAGGAGGAGAAGGACTGCATATTGTTTTCTGAAGCCTGGGTGAAACAAAACCACAAACATTTTAAATGTATATACAGGTAGTCCTCGACTTACGACGGAGTTCCGTTCCTGCGCGGCGGCGTAAAGTGAATTTCCACGTAAATCGGAACGCATTGTATGCGGCGGCGTAAACCCGGATTTTCAACGTAAAACGGAACATTGTCGTGCCACTAAGGTACAGTGGTCCTCCGCCCCCTGTATTTTTCCACTGTCCTGCCGCGGAGTTACGTAAAGTACAGTACCGTAAGTTTATAACGTAACGTAACGTAAAGCCACGTAAACCCGCGTAACTCGAAACAATGCTTTTCAATGGGAGCGCGTCGCAACCACGAAACGTCGAAAGTCGAGACCGTCGTAACCCGAGGACTACCTGTAGAAATATACACACACTGTGCAGATGTTCCCATTAGGACTTACCTGAAGGGCAGGGAATGCTCCCTGAGTACTTTCTTGGTGGTTTGAAGATTTCATCCCTTCTCTTTGGTTTTCCTTCTTTCCCTCCTCACTCGTAGGTGTTACCTGTAAATCACGTCTAGTTTGAGTCGTCTGACTGGTATAAAAACTGTAAATGATTTTATCCGATGGGAATCAAACGAGTTGTAGTTGAAGTCACTCCCTGAGGAGCATTCTGATGATAAACAAGCGGTATGCAGATGTCCCTGTCGCTGAATGGTTTGAACAGTGAATGTAGTTGTTTTTATTTCTGTACGTTTATTTTGTCTGAGGCAGCGCAGTGACTGATGCTGGCGAGTGGAGGGAGCAAATTTAATAATAATAATGTCTTTGTCTGTCATCAGTGTATGTTTCCCATACACAGACGAAATTCGTCTCTGCATTTAACCCAACCACCACCAGGTGGTGCAGTGAGCAGCCAGAAAGCGCCCGGGGAGCTGGAGAATTAGGTGTGCACTCATAGACACCCCAAGGTGTGCAGTGGCCGGGACGCGAACCCGCGTCCTTCGGGTCCCAAGTCGAAAGCCCTGCCACTACACCATCACCAGGAACAATGGAGGAGCCAGGGGGTGGCCAATGGTGGCCTTGGCCCCCTCTAAAGCCATCCCAGTAATTTGAGGAAACTATAAACAACGTTAAGCAATATAATACAGGGGGTCCCCGACTTACGAGCGAGTTCCGTTACTACGAGTATCTCGTAAGATGAAAATTCGTATGTCGGAACACGAAACACGTGTTGCTCGTAAGTCCGGATTTTCGGTCGCAAGTCGTAAAATTTATGCTAGCGCTACTACGAACACTCGTTTTTCATCACAAATGTTCATACTGGTTCATAAACATGCTCAGAAACTTGTTTCCAAACGGTTAGCTAACACACTTTTATCTAAAAACACATAAAAGTGCTGTATTTTTTGTATGTTCTTTACAAATTTACTGCTCGTTCGCCAGCTCGTAAGTCCGGAACCTCGTGCGTCAGGGCGCTCGTAAGTCGGGGACCCCCTGTATCTAGAAAGCATATAGTCCTCAAATAATTAGGGTGGTTAGTTTACACACACACACATGCACAAAGATAGATTAAAAAAAATATTTCTTTCGGCTGCTTCCTTCCTCGGGGGTCGCCACAGTGAACTTAACTCACATGAAGACTTGGCAATTGTTTTTACGCCGGATGTCCTTCCTGACACAACCACAGACCACTGAGCTACCACAGCCCTCTGTGTGGAACAGAGAGCTGCCATCTAGGGTGCCCAGTACATGTGGTGGGCGTTAAGGGCCTTGCTCAAGGGCCTAAAATGGGGTAAATGAGGGTGGAGGCAGGTGTGGGTACTTCACCATTCCTGCCTACATTTTGATGTTGTCAATTCGGGGAGTTGAACCAGTGACCTTCCGATCACAGGCTCACCTACTCTAACCTTTGTGGTGGCCATCTTGGATTTTGACTTGGCAACCCAATTTTGGACAGTGATACAACACCTCTTGTCTTTGGTTACCACACTAAACAACAGTTTTAGTTATCAGACTTACAGGCAGATTTCATGGATTTCTGTAATTGTTGGCACTAAAAACAAAAATCCTCCTCATGTTTGGTCCATCTTGGGTGACTGGAACCTTACGTACCCACTGGTACTAACATTGGGTCACAGTGACATCCGTACACCCCTCAAGGTGCTGGACTTGTTGCTCATTTCTTTTAAATGCAACTGGTCTGGTCTTAGTTGCAGGTGCTTTATATTTTATTGGATGAAATATAAAACTGATCCCATATTGGAGCAAACCGCTCAAATGCCTTTTGAAACACCCATTTTGACCATCAGTAAATCAGGGTGGTTTAGTTTGATTACAATTCAGCATTTCATCTGCTGACAAAAGTTCACTGAAGCATATGTGGCAGGGTGACCTGCAGTCATTAAAAGCACCACAGGTGCTGCAATATGATTGGTGGTTCTGGGGCTGGCTTCCTGTATAAAACGGAGCCCGCCTCCAGGGGTGAACACGCGTCATCCGCCTTCGGGCGGCTTTAGCTGGCTGTGTCATGCGCTAGCTGGGCGCTTTAGGTCACGATGATCTATTGTTCTCGTGACCACCGTTGCAAGCTTTCTGCTTCCCTCTCTTGTTAGAGGAGGAGCTCTGTGTCCCTGCTGTTTGTCCTTGCGGTGTGTGTGCTGCTGTCCGGATGGTCCCGACTGGTTTTCTGCCTTCTCCTGGGTCGTCTTTCAACTGCCGACTGGTCCTGGATCGGTGTCCGCTGGCTGGACGGCGTGGGGCGGGCAGCGTCACGCGTCCTGCGGGCCGAGTTGGGCTTAACGCCCAGCTCAACTGAACAGGCGTCTGCTGGAGTGGCGTCTTCTCCGGGGCGACAGATCATATACCAGGGTGGACTTTGGACTGGCACGTGATTGCTAAAAAGAATCCCTCCAGGCGGTGACAATAATCCTGTTGTGGCGTGGGAAGTGTGTGTGTGTTTGTGTGTGTGTGTATGATTTCCCTCCTGTTTTAGAAATACTGTATGAATTGCACTTTTATTGACTGGAGCTATTGCTGCCTTTTAAACTGAATATTTTAGACTTAGCATTATTTAATAATTAAACAATTGTGCAATTTAATTGGTGCCAGTGTGTGAATCTGTCCAAGCCTCCTCTGCAAACGGGTCTACGTGCCCTAAGGGTATTTTTTTAGTAAAGTTTTTAACTAAATTCACTTTCTTTTATTGAAAATAGATTATTTATTTTTTTAAACTAAAGTTCTCTATTTTTATCCACACCCGTCCGGCTACACATATTTAAAATATTTTTTAAATAACTTTGGTTCGACGGAGCCTTCAGGTGTGTAGTTTTTTTTCTCATTACATTGGTGGGCACCGTTTGCTAATCCGCTAACAGCTAATAGCAGAATTTCTTTTTTGTTTTGTCGATTAGCGTTTTGGCTAACTTTCAAATTTCCAAAGTTATGCTAATCGTTAGCCAAATTAGCTTCCGCTAAATTAGGTTTCGCCAACTTTTATGTCTACTAACAAAATTCACAAGCTTGTTCCTGTCTGTTGTGGGCGTGTCTCAAAGAGTCTGTTAGGCACGCTATTGGCTACGAGTGTACATGCGACAAGACGTGATTGGTTGACGCAGCTTCATCTAGAAGGAGACAATGATGTTCGACACAGTCTTAGTGCCAGTTGTCTCAGCAGTTAGTGGTTTAGAGTTAACTGCTTTAAAAAAAAATCTGTTTAACAATTTAGTATTAGCAAAGCTAATTTTTAAGTTAGCAGAATATGGGTTAGCAAAGCTAACTTTTTGGTTAGCTGTGCCCACCACTGCTTATTACAAATGACACCATTTGGTCACCTATGTCACATCAGTGAGAACCCCAATAATTATTATCGCACTCCATACCTGCGCAGCTGATCTTCACCCACTGCTGACTGACTTGCAGATCCTACAGCAACTGCCCGATAACACTATCATTCCACTCTTGATGCCATATGATCTGCCTGCTCTTTGCAAATCAAATCATTTACACACCCCATCATCGTCTGTAGGTGTACAAAATTACTTCTAAATCAAACAGTTCTCTCTGGGTACCTAACTTTTTTTTTTGTCATTGAGTGTAAAAGCTCACGTAGCACAGTGCAAATACCTTTTTACTTTGTCTCAAATAAGAAGCCAAAGAAAGCTTCTGCTGCAGTACGTGTCTGTTTCTGCTCGAGGTGGCTTAGGAGGGTTAATTTTATCCCAAGGACAGATGGAGCACAGACACCACACTTTGTTTTCACAACCAGAGGACCAAGTTCTGACAGTATTCCAACATGAAGACTTAATTTTATACTTCCAGGAGTCTGAAGCTCTGACTGTGACTTCTCATCGCTGGTATAAGATCCCTGCTCGCCCACTGTCTCCGTCAGAGACACTATCGAATCAAACTCCTCAGTGTCTATGAGAGAAATGCAAAACAATTTGTTAAAACAACATTTAGTGATAGAAGGGCCAAAAATACAAGCTGCACGCTGATGTCACCTGTCGCTGAGGGGTTTGAATAGTGTGTAGTTTTTGCACAGAGGTAATTTTATTTTAATTGTATATTCTGTCTGAGGCTTGCAGAGAGACAGATCCTGGAGACTGGAGAGATCAACTTTATCCACCACCAGGTGCAATGGAGGTAGCAGGTGATGGACAACGGTGGCCTTTGCCCCCATAGATTCATCTTTGGCCACCTCAAGGGCCATGCCACTCATACAAGGAAAATATGATTTTAAACAATATAAAACCGTAGAGTTTCCCTAAATGATGGGGGTAGCATACATGGATACCTTCTTTTTTTTTTTTCATGCTCCCATGCATGGATGTACAGACAAACAAACTGTCTATTTCAAATTCCTCTTTTTCGCTCCACGACGGGGGACAACAAACGATGTGCTGAATTTTCACACATACATTTTCCATTCTTTGATTTTAACACCATCATTAATTGTTCAAACTTCAGAGCATTTCAACAAAGCTTACCAGGGATGAGAGCTGAGCTGTAGTTGCCCATCAATAAGAAAGGAATGATGCAGACAATGAAAAACAGAAGAAAAAAACTGCAGATCGATTGCAAATGAGAGATGGGAGAGGGTCCACAGCAGAAACCATCAGAAAGTTGCCAGGCTCAGAGTCTGATCAGGAACTAATACCTGTAACCCCATTCAGAGTAGGAGAAATGTGTTACAGCATAGACAGCTGTTTCTCTCATGCCACAGAAGGCAACAACTGTGCACACACAGACACACACCGATCCCAGTGCAGACAAAAGGAGCACGGCGACAGAGAACAATAGTAAAAGTTACAAACTGTTCATCAGATTGTTGTTACAGTAGATAAAACAACTCATACCTTGTTTTTCCAGCGTCACCAGTAAGATCCAGGGACATTCGTGGTAACTGGACACCCTCCTTTGTGCTCTGCTGTGCATGTTGTGATGAAGAGTGCTAAGTTTAGAGTAGGACACGGCGACGAATGAAATGGCAAGCCGAGCAGAAGAAAGCTCAACTGTAGCGTAACATAAGGCTGTTGTTGTGCAGCTCAGTTTCATATTTTGCATTTAATATGTCTGTGTGATGAGCAGAGACCAGAACATCTGGAGTTCCACAACAGTCCGGTTTTATCAGGTTCTGGATCTTTACGGACACGTGACATGCCCTTACATCAAGAGCTTTGTCCTTGTCCTTAAAAATGTCAAATGTACATAGTTTCATTTGAAGGACGTTAAA
The DNA here is from genome assembly GCA_038048925.1 of Garcialebias charrua. NCBI lineage: Eukaryota > Metazoa > Chordata > Actinopteri > Cyprinodontiformes > Rivulidae > Garcialebias > Garcialebias charrua. The sequence goes on along the minus strand of JBBPBX010002249.1, from coordinate 18,130 downwards.
CAAAACATTTATTAGAACCAAGATTCATCAAGTTTAATTGTTCTAAATGTCCATGGGGAAAAATAATAAAAACACAAACTGTACGTGAACCCTGTATATTTTACTACATTATTCCAAGTAGCTTTTTCAGGTCATGACAGTTTTAACAAAGATTTATTGAACTGTTCCTGTATATTTCAGCAAATATGTCAGATAATATTCCAGATTTATGGCTTTAGCCCTTCTCGGCTACACAACACCCCAAATCTGCTTAGTTTCGTTGTCGACTTGGGACCCGAAGGACCCAGGTTCGAGCCCCGGCCACTACACACCTTGGGGTGTCTATGAGTGCACACCTATTTCCCCAGCTCCCCGGGCGCTTTCTATGGCTGCCCACTGCACCACCTGGTGGTGGTTGGGTTAAATGCAGAGACGAACAAGATGGTGTAGTGGCAGGGCTTCCGACTTGGGACCCGAAGGACGCGGGTTCGCGCCCCGGCCACTACACACCTTGGGGTGTCTATGAGTGCACACCTAATTCTCCAGCTCCCCGGGCGCTTTCTGGCTGCTCACTGCACCACCTGGTGGTGGTTGGGTTAAATGCAGAGACGAATTTTGTCTGTGTATGGGAAACATACACAGATGACAGAAAAAGACATTATTATTAAGACAAATTTGATTAACTTTAGTAGAAGTTCTCACACCAAATATCTTTATTCATAGGGACGAGACCTTTGGTTTTTCTGTTTTATACAAAACAGTTTTTAATCCTTAATTGCTTAAAAATAAGGTATGATGTTCTACTAATCCTAAATGTTTAAAATTAAAAAATGCACACCATGCAAAAGCGTGGGACTCAAGAGAAGCACACCATGCAAAAGCGTGACTCAAGAGAATAAAACTATCTGGCCAAGGGGGGCAGGCAGTTTTGGAGGTTCCCAGTGCTCCCCTATAGTGGCACCCCTGCTCAGAGAAAAATATAAATGCAAACCTAGAGATGTAAACTTTCCTATTTTGTCATATCCCAAATTATTTATGTTAATAAAATGCTTGAATGATGAGAAATATTTCTTTAAAATCGCGTTTTCATTCATCGTTTCAGTATTTGGCAGCATTGCCTTTACGCGGTGAGATCAAACGTTTTGAGTTTCCTTCCATGAGCTTCTCACACCAGCTTGTCCTCCTAAACCTGGAGGAACAGTGAGGTTGGCAGGAAGTCTTACAGCTTTTCAGCTCTGCTCACAGGTTGTCTATGGGACTGAGGTCCTGATCTGTGATCTGACACTTTGTCCTGAAGAATGCTTCAAGGAGGACTTGGAAAACCAGAGTCCAAGCTTCAACTTTCTGGATAATTCCTTGAGATGTTGCTTCAATATTCTTTCCTCGCAGATCTGATTCTTCGAAAAGCACCAATCCCTCCTGCAGCAAACCCCATGATGCTGCCACCCCCATGTGGGGTGGTATTCTGGTAATTGTTCAAACATTTCATCTTTTAAAAGACTTCAGTCTGAAGAGCTGCACTAAACTCACACTTGTAAATAGCACCCTCGCTCTCACAGTGGATCAACCAGTTTGCTGGCGACAGCCAAAACCAGCTGCTCACGATAAAGAAGGACCATCAGCCTAACGCTCTATTGTTAGTTCCTTGATGCTGCTTGCTATTCACGGAGGGCTGAGTGTTACTAGCATTACAACTTGCACTCTCAGGACATTATTACCTGCAGCGCTCCCTCAGTGAGGACTGAACTTGACATAAGGGCCTTCTCCTACTCCGCTCCCTGGAATATCTTGCAAAAAGATCTGAAGCTCTCGACCTTGACCTCTCAAAGTGGCTTCAAACATCCGTTATGTTCCTGGCAAGAACCAATGCAGACATGTTCCTGTTTTTAAGTTTTCTACATCGCCTTACAGCTTAGCTGTTTTACCTTTCCTTTTAATTACAATTTTATTTTCACTTGTTTAAATCGCTCTTGTAAAAGTCTCTCCAAGGCTCACTGGGATTAACCCGTTTAAATAAAGGTTGAATGAGTTGTAAGAGGGGGGGACACTTGGACTGACCATTTAATGATCGCTTCTCTTTACTCTCTCAAACCATCATTCCTCTTTATCAAGGATGTGAACATCTTCATCCCTGAAAGAGTGACCTCTGGCCTGGAGATGAGTGTAGACCGCAGAGTCCTGACCTGATGATGTTGATCGCTGTGCTGGGTCATCCTTTTGGCCAGTGGCCGTTTAGTTTCCCCGATATGACTGATCACAGCCCTCCTGACACTGAACAACATACACAATATTACTCTGTGCCGGGGGACTGGATCTTTGGGATGAACCAGTCTTTGCCGTAATGTATTTATGGGTTTAAATATATATATATATATAGTATATATATATACATACACACAGTATATATACACAGTATATATATATATATATATTTGTTGTTTGAGGTGCTTCACCTGATCAGGATGCCTCTTGGACAGAGATGCCTCCTGGGTCCAAGGTTAGCTTTCAAAAATGAAAACAATCCTAATATTAACAAGAAAGTTCATACTCAATCCTAATATTGTTCCCAGTTATACAGACCTGGAAAATACCAGTACTAAAATTCAATTCAAGTGTGTAAAATCCATAGTAGTTAAAAGCTGAATTCGAAGTTTGGATGAAATATCACATATTACTGTATTACTTGCTTATAATGTTTTTTTTTGGGAAAAAATAATCATCACATAGTTCTCAAAAACATCAGTTTATTGTGACTTTTGTTCAAATAGTTAAGAAAAAATTCTTGACTCCAACTCCCAAGTTTTGTTGATTTCATATCAAAACTCTGCACGGGATCACAATATACCAGTAAGCTTTAAATGCCACAACACAAAATGTATTCTACCGCTGCTTACTAAACAAATACTAGCACTAGCGAAGTAAAATTAGGCCCTCCAAGCTCTTTTAAAGCAACAACTTTCAAATCATAAAACACCAGAAAGAAAAAAACACCAAGACAGTATATAATATGTTACAAAAGTTCTAAACTAAGTACAGTAGTACTCTTAGGATGGAGAGGAAACACTTCTACCAAAGACCACATGTTGGCAAGAACACTTTCACAAACAGCAGATGGGTCAGGCTTGAAGTGGCTCAACAGGTTCTGTGGTGTGGATGAACAAAAGCTTCAGGACTTCCCAGCTCTGTGCGTAGAATTAAGGACCTGTTTGGATCATAATCAAGTTTGTATCAATTTGAGCAACTAATAATTAAAAACTCTGCACCGCACCGCTCTGCCTAGCCTACCGAGCATTGTCACTAGCGTTGATGGCTGGGTCCTCGGGTGTAGGGAGCGCGCTGACGCATCACTCTCATGTTGCGGTATTTGGACACAATGCTGTAGCTTTTTCTGAACATCGACCTCTGGTTTGAGAAAGGACGTGGGACTAAAGTCTCCTAATAAATACAAGAAAACAGTTAAAGAAATTAGAGTTGATGTATTAAAAAAAAAAACCTTCCAAAAGAAACAAGAGATCTTGTAACGGGAGTGTTTACCATGAGTGGTCTTCTAAAAGGTCCAGACATCTCTGGGCCCGAGTTTCTTGGACCACCAGAAAATCTCTGCCTCTGTAAAACACGACGATGAAAAATTAAATTAGATGTCATAACTAGAAAACATATACGTAGACCCTTTAGTTCTTATCAAATCTTCATGACTCTATAATGGACTTGCTCTAGACGGAAACATCTATAAAACTATTAATTTACACAATATTTGATAAATTCCAGTGAATTTCATCATTGAAGCACTGCTCAGAGTGCATCTTGTTTGTTGCTGGTGCAAACTTTCAGTTTTCAGTCTAGAAAAACAGATCAACTGCTTAAAAATACCTTTTTATTTGCCCACAAGAAACTAGTCTATCTGTTCAAACTATTTCAGCCTAAAATAAAAACATAAAATTTAAATTACTGTTGTAATGATTCTCGTAAAAATAAAAAAATTAAAAAATAAAACTGAATAAACTCCAGTGTTTTATAAATTCAAAAATGTTTATCTTATGGCAATATCTAAAAAAAATAAAAAAATAAAAAAGAAAGAAAGTATCCCCCCTTATTAATTCATCCCAAATGATTAAAAAAAAATTTTAATTCCAGTCCTCAGTTTTGTGAAGAGCCTTCAGATCCAGCAGCTGAAAACGAGGCTTTGTTTTTGCTCTAGTTTGCTAACATCTTCAAACATGGACATTTTTTTTCCTAATTATTATTTGTTTAACAATGACATTATTTTAAAAACTCTGCTTGAATCACTAGTTTAAAAATAGTTTCCCACCTGTACCAACCCTGAAATAAGAATGAGCTGCAGGTGCAGCCTCTAATCACTTCCTGCCTTCAGATAAACAGTCAGCCGCTCTGTGTTACATGCTGCAGCCTGCATGCATGTTTGTTTGTTTATTTATTCATTCATTTCAATTGCCGGTAAAACAAGACATATTCAAAACAAATAAAATTAATACCTATAAAATGAAAGGCAGCAGAAGAAGAATGAATTCTTATAATTTCTGCCCCTTCTTAACAATATCATTTCAAAACAATCAATTCAACAAACCACAAAACTTATCACAATTATTCATTATAATTCCTTAATATTAGCTAACTTAAATACAGGTAGTCCTAGACGTATGACGCCCTCGACTTACGATGTTTCGGATTTTTTTAAAAATCTCATAAAAAAAAAAATATTTTTTTAATTAAATAAATGTACAGTACTGTACAGTCACCAAGCACTTAGCCTATCCTAAAACTATTTTTAAAGATGAAGGAGTGAGTTTAATTGTCTCCCTCCTCCCTAGCAGGCTCCATTCAATGACAATTAAACTCATTCCTTCATCTTTAAAAACTGTGTTAGGATAGGCTAAGTGCTTAGTAACTGTACAGTACTGTACATTTATTTATTTATTTTTAATTTATTTTATATTTCCCTCTCGGTTTTCAAATCCCGGTTAAAAACTCACTACTACTCCATTGCTTTCAATGCCAGCTGATTTGTATTGGATCGTTTGATTTATGATCTGCAATGTTTTTATGTTTTTCGTGTTGTACTTCATTGTATGTGTTGCCTGTTGCGTGTTTGTTTGTCCAGCACTTTGGTGGACTTGTTCCTGTTTAAAGTGCTTTATAAATAAAATGGTATGGTATGGTATGGTATTTATTTAAAAATTTTTTTTTTTTTTTTATGTGATCCGACTTACGACAATTTCGTGTTACGAACAGCCCGTAGGTCCGGAACTTGTTCGTAAGTCGAGGACTACCTGTATATCGCATCAGCAATACATTCTTGATCTTTTTCTTAAATACAATTAATTATTTCTCCTTTTTTGTATCATTATCCAAACTATTCCATAAACCAATTTCCTTCATTAAAGTAGACCTACCCTTTAAACTTGTTCTATACCTCGTCTTTACAAATCAAACAGCTTTTTAGTACTACCGTATTTTCCGGCCTATAAGTCGCATTTTTTTAAACAAATTTTCATGTCCTGCGACTTATAGGGCGAAGCGACATATTTAGGGATTTTTTCCCATATTTTTAGACAAATTTTTGGCTGAGATATGACCTTTTCCATTCATTCTGACGAAAAAAATGGAGCAGTACCACTTTCGGCCGCTAGGAGCGCAGTACCACTTTCGGCCGCTAGGGGCGCAGCACCACTTTCGGCCGCTAGGGTCCACCAACCGTTCCTAGCTCATGTGTCCGACAGGAGGCGCCTCTGCTCTGACTCACTCTGTCACGGCACGGGAGGTAGGTCTGAACTAGTGTTCGTTAGTAAATAGCTGTCATGAGCTTTTGATGAAACAAAGTAATCACTGGATAGATATTTACAACCTATTAGCTTTAGGAGTTGTTTGAGCTAAAATTCGATTTATTTAGAATTTATTTTCACAGCGCGCACAACCGTTTGGAAGGCAGTTAAAGCGAAACAATTTAAATCCAGCTGATTTGACGATTACGTGAATATATTAAGGAAAAGTTAAGTTCAGAAACACTTACTATAATGTCAGCCAACAAATATATATTTTTTGTTGTTTGTATCGTTACATTTTTTAAGAAATTATGCGTATCCGCTCGCTGCGCGTGCACGCTTCGCAGCACGCAAAATAGCGAAACTACTTTTTTTAATTCAGCTTATTTGACCATTACGTGCATTTATTAAGGAAAAGTTCAGCTCAGACACATCTTTGCTACAATTTTCAACAAACAAATAATTGTTTTTAAGTGTTATTCTTGTTAAAGTCCTGCCGTGCACGCTCCTGTGGCCAATTGCGGTGAAGCGTAACATAAGCAACGCGTCAGCGGTGACCATAATAGATGCGACGTATACGGAGGTGCGACACGTTTATGGATTTTTCATGGACATAATTGGACTGATGCGATTTATGGGGCGGAGCGACTTAAAAGGTAGGAAAATACGGTAAATGTTTACTTGTGCATGTTACAGGTGAGAGTTTGCTCTTTACATTCAAACTAAAATGATTTTGATGGACGAGATGAGGCTGGAATCCGCAGTGAATCTGGCTGATAAAGACTTTTTTTTTCCGGTTGCGGGTTGAAAATCTTTTTTTTGTTGGAGGCTCTCAAATATAAAAGGTGGTACATCATCTTGTGGGCTAATGTAAAAATCAAAAGTTTGATAGTAAAGGTAAAAAGAAGGGGGAAAAACATTACTGAGAGGAATTAATTTATAATTAGCATTCAAAGTTGAATTTATTCTTTGTACCGGTACTTTTATTACCGGTATGTCTACTAAAGTTACTGTGAGGTTATGAAAGCATTTGTAAAGAGTCTGACATAAAAGTATTTTAGACTGTCAGGAAAAAAATGTCATGTTTGACTGCACCAAAATAAATACATAAAAGCACAGATAAATGTGTCACCGATGCGCCCTCCTTGGATAAAGTAGGGAAAACACTGAATTTAACAAGACCACACACAAAAAAAATTATCATCCCCCTCATTTTTAAATGGAATGGTAAATGTACTGTACTTATACAGGTACAGTATAGTGCTCTTCTATTGAATCAAGATACTAAAAGTGCTTTACACTACAATCTGTGCCTTCATTTACCCATTCATACAGCACAAAGACTAACCAGTGCTTTATCACATTCATGCACCGATGGGACACACATTGGAGGCAATGAGGAGTTCAGTGTCTTGCCCAGGGACACTTCAGCATGCTACTGCTGGTGGAATCGAACGACCCAACTCTTGCATTGGAGGACAACAGCTCTAACCACTCAGCCACAGCTGTCCCTTTTACAGACCACAGAAACCAGACAGAACTTCAGTCCATGGATTCCTGTACTTACAGGCATGGGTCCTGGTCTCCCAAAAGGTCTCCATGCTCTGGAGTTGTCATGCATCACGTTGGGTGGTCTTTAAAAAAACAAACATAAAACCAATATTTTAAATAAAAAACAGAGGCTAAAAGCTGGACAAGAACATCTTGTCAGTAAGCTCATTTGAAGGTGTACGGTACCTGAACACCCTCTTCTCCAAGTATTTTCTGTCTTCAGGCGACCTGGACTCAGTCGAGCGTCGCCTGGTTGATGTGGTCTCTCCATCTGAGCTGCGGTCTAACGCAAAATAAACAGACAAAAAAATAATAAAAAGGATGTTTTGAGCCAAAGCTTAGAAAATCTTTGTGTAAAACTTTAGTGAACAAGAGCACAACATACAGCACATTACACGCCTGCCGACAAACTATTACTGTATACAGTAGTCCCTTGATACTTCGTGGTTCGACTTTCGCAGACTCTCTCTTTCGCGGTTTTCAACGCAAGACTACACAACCAGACAGACCCCACCCCTGCCACCTCCTTTCTCTTTCTGAGGCTGACTGTCACAGCAGAGAAAGAGAAAAGAGGTGGCAGGTGATGGGGTCTGTCTTTCCCCATTGTGTCCCAGTGACGCACAACAGGTGGATGTGCGACAGCCTCGGAAGAAGAAAGGAGGGGGCGGGGGTGACTGTCTTATACCCGAGTGAGCTGCACTAGCAGCATAGATTTAAAATAATCAAGCATGACCAGAACCAAGCCTTTAGGAACGAGAGCAGGAACAAAAATAGATACTTCAGGTATGAGGCGATCAGACAATCTGTCAGGGAGGCAGAGACTGGAGAGCGCTTAATTCAAATCAATTCAAAAATACTTTATTAATCCCAAAGGGAAATTATTTGTTGCTGTAACTCGTTATCTTAGTTTCATTAAGATATGCTATAGATACTGACGGATGTAGGCAGGAAGGTAAAGGTTCATCCCACAGTGGATCCTAAAAAACTAGCTGCAGATCCCGTCTGATCCGTCCACCCAGACTCGGCTGGCTTCTCTGTTCCCCCCCGAGCTGTAGAACCGCCCGAATGCCGGGCAGAACTCCTCCCAGAGCGATGGCCACTCCTCCCAGCAGTCTGCCAAGCTCCTCGTCGCTGCGGAACGCCAGGTAGATGAGAATGCGTCCACAGAGCATCCTTTTCAACTAATTTGAGATTTGGGGCTGTAGTTGAGATATTATTTGAGCTTTTGAGATGTTAATCAGCTGCTGTTGGTTGTAGGAAATTGCCATGTTGCTATGGTTACGCATCATAACAAATGTCCAAAACTAAAAACCATCCGATACCAGAGGAAACAATCATCCAAAAAAATGTGATTTACATCAAGAAAAAGAGGAATTAAAAGTTTCCAAAAGCAAAATCTCAGAATGAAAGTAACAGCTACTCCAACATGCAGCCACCTTGACCAGTGTAATTCTAAAGAGGCGCAGCAGGAGGGAGATTGGGAGTGACACATGAGGAGCATGTGACTGCGGAGAAGTGGGCGTGGCAAAGAGCGGAGGTGAGATCATGACATGCTGTGGTGTTTTTTTTATTATAGCGGTTTAGAACATGGTTAAGAACATTGCAAGAGAATGGGAAGAGATATATAGAGATATAGATATATATATATAGATATATATATATATAGCCTCCCTACTATCGCGGGGTGTCTGGAACATAACCACCACGATAAGTAAGGGACTACTGTACAGCTATCTATAGCAATGTCTTGGACATGCTAAAACCATGGTTTAACTTTGACCTTGATTTGGGACCTTGGATCTGGGGTGATGAAAAGTGAGACACTCCGTCTACTAATGGTGCATAATGTGCAAGAAGTTTCGTTAAATTATCTCGAGTGGATCAGAAGTTATGGGCAAGACAAGAGAAAGTTTATGGACATACCGACAGACCTTTCAACAGGCGTACAATAAGACGAGACCATAAATTGTCAGTTTACCGGTCTTTGACTTTGGGCTGGGACCTTTAGGGGGTGAAGCATCTTTTGAGGATGAGCTTGGTTTCGGTGGCCAGTGAGACAAAACAACAAGATCCCGTTTCTCTATGGGAGAGGACCTGAGGAGAGAGACCAACGTCAGATCACGTTTGAGTTTTGTTTAATCATTCCTGCATTAGTAAGTTTTCAAATTATAAAAAAAAGCACAATTTAAGGAAAAGAAGACTACACTACCCCATCAGCTGTTAATGGTAATAACAGTATTTACCAGTAATAAATAGCGTTTTGCAGGCAGACAAGTTATAAAGCCACACATCATTTGGGTACTTACAAAAACCATGGAATGTCCATGCTTCTTTACTCCTATTTTTGTACCCTGAATCAATCTGAGCTTTCTCCATTTACTCATCAATTGTTAGAATGGCCAAATCCTGGAGGATTCAAAGATACTGGTCTAGTTCACATCGTGTCTTCTATCAATCCTCGACAACCTGGGAGGGGTGGGTGGGGGACGACGACGTTATAGTATTATCAGACTTAGCCGATCCTAGATGTTCCTTCAGTATTCCTCCGTCCGTTAACGATCATCTTGAAGATGTGTGCAAATGTAAGCTACTTGGTGAGCTCAGCATTCTTCTCCACAGCTGGGTTTTGGATGCCATCCGAGTGAGTTTCAAGACAATCCACAAAGGAGGCGTCAATATTGTTTAATCTCTTCCTCTTCTTTTAATCCAGACACTCAGGATGACTCAGAGGTCAAAGTCGACAGACAAGCCAAGCAGACTTTACAGGGTGGTGCATGCTCCCCGTTTAACTAGGATGAAGGACCAAGAACTCCCATAGAACGTCTTTTCATCAGACTCAGGGCTTTAACTTTGCAGGTGGATATAAACAGCGCTGCTTTAGACACGTTCAGTGCCAGAAAGTTGCAAGATGCTGGTAAAAAGGCTTGTGATGGTTTCATTTCCCGGCTCAATGATGCAAACGTCTGACTAGACTTAGGGTTGCATGAGATATGAAATAAGAAATGCTGGCTGATCCAATCCCTCATAGATGAAAATGGAACACGGGGCTGTGAGGAAAACCCATCGATGTGGCATCAACTTACTTGAGCTCTATTTTTGTTTTGCTGAAGTTTGTCAAGACGATTTTCTTGAATCCGTTTTATCTTCAACATTTGCACATCATCCCTCTGAGAATTTGTGACAATATTCGTTTGTGGCCTTTTTAGCCATTTATTCTGTAATGGCACACTTCACAGCAGCAGTCATGCACTCAAATACATCCGTCCACCTTGTAGTTTGATGGTTGCAGAGTTGACTTCATTACAGGATCATTTGAACAAGTAATGTTCAGTATGATGATTCAGCTCTGAAAAGATGATTTGCTGCAACCCTGACAGCTTGGGAAATACAGAAATGCTTCTTGTGACTCCAGAGAAGTTGAGAATTTAGTGGGGATGAAGAACAAGAAGGTAATAATCCAGATCCTCTTCATGAATGGACTTCAGAAGGAACTGATGAGGCACCACGAGGAGAAAATGTGGACTGAAGTTTGAGAAAGTGCTTCTTCTTGGATCAATTAGCTTCACTTTGATTTACTTTACTGCACATTTGTGCAAAAAAAAAAAAAATTAGGGGGTGGTCTTAGAAAATATAAGCTTAAAATATAGGCACTCTGGTTCATCAAAGAACAAGTGATATTATTTGTAAACCTTAAATGCACAAATTATAATTGGGTTATTGGTAAGAATGAATTTGTTTGTTGCCAGCCAGCTTTAACAGGGGCAAGCAGTGATCGGTGTTCCAAACATTTCTTGCATTGTCTGCTCATCACCATCCAACTTGGCGATGGGATAACACCAGATCAGACTTTGATCTGTGAAAAATCCTCAGTCCACTTGCTTGTAAATTTTGTGTCTTGCTTTAACAGAGGCCATCAAAAGTTGCTGATAAGGAAACGACGATGCAGCATTATTAAATGAAGGGCGGTCGACCAGTTCCCAGTCATTTCTAAGCAGCTTCCTGGAAATTTCTGTTAGTCCTCTTCATAGCTTGCTTAGTTTCTGTTAGTCCTCTTCATAGCTTGCTTAGTTTCTGTTAGTCCTCTTCATAGCTTGCTTTGCCAATGGAAATGTAATTTTACATTGTGTAGTATGGTACTGAGAGCAAAGAGGTCTTCACAACATGCAGGGAAAGCAACTTTGAGCTTTAGGCGCTGAGTGCAGACAGATTTCTTCAGCTCAACCAACAGTTGCCTCAAGCCTTATTAGGCATCTTTTGAGTTTTCTTCAGGATTAACTGGCCAGCTTTAACAATATTTGGAGTCTAAAGCTCTTCTTCGGTAGGTATTTTTAAAAACATGTAGCACGCAGTTTGGGCGGCGTTTGAGAATGTTGTGGCTTTGCATCAAACGAATCACATTTAGCTCATCATGATATCTCCATTTTCCACAGCCGGCACCCCTTTCACACATTCTTTCTTGACCTCCTAATCATCATC
>JBBPBX010002248.1:60740-81163 GCA_038048925.1 Garcialebias charrua | reverse complement strand
TATATATATATATATATACTAAAATAAACTGCTACCTACTACCTACTACTTGTACTACTTTTCCTACTTTGTGGTTTTTCACTTATCGTGGGGCTTCAGGGAATGGATCCCCCACAATAAACTAGGGACTGCTATATGGTTAGTATAAATCTTAAACCAAACCCAATCTGAAAAATAAAATGGTTACAATAATACAAGTACTTAGTATTGTTGTGAATATTCTGACAGTTTTGTGTCAGTTAGGTACAGTACCTTAGTACGGGACCCAAGTGCGTGTGTACAATTTCATCTCTTTTGGGGGAAACAGAAATGAGCACATTGCATCCTTTACCACATTCCTGAACAAGCAGAGGCTCAATCACATTCGCAGAAGTTATCAAAACTTTCAAAGGACTCAGCTGGCGCCTTAATCCACAGGAAATTCACTGGGCCATCTGGAGGGATGTACAGAGATTATTACTCATTTAGTCTGTTCTAGACATCAGTAGGAAGACGTTGAACTCACGCACAGACCTGGGGATGTACGTGCAAACACACAAACAGGCTTGGGCTTTGCCAGAGGTTACCACAGGTGCATGCAACACACCTGTGCATAATCCCCCACAATACCCTCTGGAATCCTGTTTACCCAATCCCCCTTACCACTCCTATCTTTGCTCGTCCAATCAGAAAACACAGTGCTTCCACATATTTTGTCCTGTGGAAAATCAAAGGGCTTTCCATTTTGGCAAATAGCTTTTAAGGAAAATAAAAGCCAGTTAGAAATGTGTAAAAATAAGACTTTAAAAAACGCAGAGGCAGACTAAGATAATTGGGCCCAGCGGTATCCAAAGCCCGGCAGGTGTTGAAAGAAGTCTCACAACACAGGTACCAGCAGCGACCGAAGCCCTGAACTTCAGCACACGTAGGATTTGACTGCCTTGGAGGAATATTGGTGTTTTGTGTTTGGCATGCCTTTTATTGAATAGGTGAAATATGAGATGCTCACTTCTATTGGCATATTGGACATGCCACGAAAGAAAGATGAACAGGTGTCAAGAATCCTCAGAGATGTCAACAAATAAACAGAGCGCTTTTCGTTTCATCCTCTCTTGGCATGATAACAATGTCATTCAGTCTTTAAAAGTGATGCCAGCTGCTGGAAACATCTCTCCAGTACAAGAGGGATGTAATTCCCCTACCTGTTGAAAACAGGGTAAAAGCACACACTATCGGCAGGATCAGAGATGAAATCTCGTTGGAAGAGAAAAAGCACAGATGTTTTTGCTCTTTAATTTCATTAGTGAATCATAAGGCTACCTGAGTACTTCTAGCCATTTCAAATGAAGAGGTAAAAGCCAGGCATGAGCTTTAATGATAACATTCTTTCTAAAAGAAAAATATGCATGTACTGTCCTTACCATTATCTGCAAGCCAAGGGCTCTGTTCCAATTAAAGAATACCACAGATGGACCATTCAACATGCATGCACACAAACGAACCTACAATAGGTACAGTAAAGTACCCAGTATTACAGAGCCCAGAGAAGAGCTTTTTACTTTAAAAACTATTTAATCAGGAAAATCAACGCCTCACATCAAAGAAATGGAGATGAGGGACAGGAGGATAAAGAGGCTCATCAAAGAAGGAGATCTAGTTAGGGATTCAACGCCCTAATTCCCTTTCTCTTAAAACCATCGTCAGAGGGGGCACCGGGCCAATTTGCTCCCTAAATGGCTGCGTGTGAATGTGCAGATTGCTTTGCATAGCCGCTGGGAATGTGGGCTTCTTCCTTTTTCTTCACACGGAGCCTGCGAATTAGAAAAGATCCAAAGACAGATAGGCTTAACTGAGCCCCAGCTACCTTCCTTAAATCCAGAACTCTGTTCCAACTTCCAACTAATTTAATACATGTCCTAACTCAATTAATAGACTTTAATACAGTGTTTCTTCTTTATCTCTTCTCTTTCCTGGGGATCGGGGACTTCAATTAGAGTTGCAGAGTAATACTGGCAAAAAGGTTTGGATTTTAAGTCTGTCTGAATGTTAAGACAATGACATGTCCCAGAGGCATTAAGGTAGATCATATATGCATCCTTAATCTCAAACATCTCCCTAATCTCACTTTCTGGGACATTAATGTAATGTACTGCATAAAATATTGACAACCAGTCTTTCCTGTCTTGGGCTTTATATGCATTAAAGTTGAATTCATTAGTCAAAATGTCCTTGATGTGAAACCTCTTAGATTCCACAGGATGAGCCCCGTGCTTTTCTTTTTCTTCATATTTGTTACCCCAATCATCATCTAGGATTTTAACACTCACCTCTAAGCCATCGCGGGGCTACTTCAGCACTTCTATAGGCGTTGTAAATCATACTAATGATGTTGGCCTTGCATTATCCTAAAGGACATAAACTGTAGAGAACTGCAGAAGTTCTAGGACAAACAAAGATTATATTGATCAGTAACATAAATAATTTAAAATCAGCAATGATAGTGCACTCACCCAGTACTATTTACAACACTCACGCACCTCAAATGTTTCACATTTTATCCTCTCAAACCAACACAACACAACACAATCTCATCTGTATGAAAAAAAAGTGTTTGTCTTTGTGAGCTGGTAGATGTGAGACCAGCTCCCCCTCGATCAGCTCTCTATCACGCCTGCAGTTCCAATTGATCGCCTTAGCAATCAGCAATTAAGTACTAGTGATCAGAGCAGGAAAAAGTAGAAGGGGTGGGGTGAGGAGGTGGGAAAGCGCAACCCCCCACCACCACCACCCTTCCTATCCTGCCCGCAACCCACTCCTCTCTTGTCAGCCGAGGAAAGGCTTCCCTCAGCTGGGGCGAGTTTGGCCTGGGGCTGGGCTCACTGGTGGAGGTTAACTCCAGCATAAATAAGCATCTTTGGACTCATTACAGGGATTAGAGAGTAATTCGCCTGCGAGGAAGGAGACGACTGCTAGGGTTTTGGTACAGTTTACTACAGTCTTATAGGGGCGAGGGCCCTTGAGATTACAGAGGGAGAGAGATGGAAAGGCAGCAAAAGAGAGAAAGGCCAAGGGAAAAGAGAGGATGGCTGTCAAGTGTGTGTGAGTCAATCCAAGCCCCCGGCTGCCCCCTTGATCTTGAGCATGTTGGGGTACTGTGAAAATGGATAATGGGAGTTAGAACGACCAGGCCTGTCTAGAGAGAAGCGTACTGATTGTTATAACTTTCCCTCATTGCTCTCTCCTCCACTTAACTAAATAAACACCCAAGAGGTAGCACTCTATCAATTTTAATGATGTTGAAATACAATTTAGGCACAAAATACACAACAAATGCTAATTTGGCGATGATGAGAGGCATCAGAAATTCCTCCCATTATTTATTCAGCTGACTTTCTGCATTTTTCATCAGAACAAATATTCCCATTTCAACAAACACACACAAACACACGTGCACGCGCACCATCACAGAGCCAATTTGGAGCATAAATCAACACATTCGCTCATCAAATATATGCTCTCTGTGGTTCTCTGTAGTCTGTCCAGGGCACCGAAGACAAATAGTTCCAGCCAAAGTCCAGCCAGAGAAACAGAGGGCACAGAAGTCTGTCAATATATGCACACATACATTAATCCAAGTAGCCCAGTGTGTGCTCAGAAAAGACAGAAAAGTTTATTCACACACTCCGCTCTGTTCGAAAAACTAAATCTTTCAAAACAGAGCAAACAATGAACTAATTATTTCCTCAGTAATGTGATCTTAGATTTGGATCAATGTATTAGTTCCATAGTAGAAGGGCTCATCAACGGCCTACAAGTTGAACGTCCACCTTGATTGGCTCAGGTGTCCCTGCTTCGGCCCCACATTTGGGACAAGTAAGGCAAGAGTCTGCAATGCTGTTGCTTTTGATGCAGTAGTAGCAGAAAACATGCTGGCAGCCCACCGTATGAGGCATAGTAGGCCAATCCCCGCACAGTCCACACTCTTTCCATATGTCTTCATCTTCTCTTGCTGCTTCATGAGAACTTTTCCCTCCAAACACAAGTGAACACAGAGTTGCTTTCAGTTTCCTTGTGTTGATCAGTGGTAACAGGAAGATGAGGAATTCGGCAAAGCCATGCCACAGAAGTTCTCGGTTCATATACTGGTAGGTTACATCCCTAACTACATCGGGTTTACTAAAAACTACCTGAGCGCCTATAATTCTTTCAGCCAGAACAGGATGACGGCCATTCCTTAAGAAAACAAGGAAGTTGATGAGACTTGCAAATTTTGCGAAACCAGAAATAAGGGTCAGGGCGTTGCGGACACTCTGCCGGAGCAAACCTTCGTCTCTTTCAGGCACGGCGCCTCTTAAACTCAAACCCAAGCATGGCAGGAGGCGGTGAGAGTGCTCCTGGAGCCAGCTGGGACCTGCAGTGAGGATGGCCAGTCCTATCTTTTGCTTGGAGGAGAGAGGCCTGTACTGCAGAGACGATGTACCGGTAGATGTGTTGTGATAGCGCAGGCTCAGTAAAGACTGGCCCACCGTGGCACTGCTGGAATACAAAGTGAACCTCCACACCAACAAGTACAACAACACTTTCAGTTCAGACTCCACAGGGGTGAGCAGACCTGGGCGGCAGTTCTGGAAGCACTTAGTAAACTGGGTCCAAAGCAGTTGCTCAAGGGCTGAGTCTAGCTCAAGGGCATCCAGCTGGCTGATGCGCAACACCGGAGTTTGTGGGCTATCCGGAGAACCTGAAGCTGTTCTTTTTGAGTCGCCTTCTTTTTCCAAACCTGTTGGAAAAACATCAACAAGAACACAAAGATATTATACATGCTTTCAATATTTTGAAAATTCAATATACACACAATGAAGATCAAAGTCAAAGTCAACTTTATTGTCAGAACTGAAATATATACAGGACATACACAGGACCAAAATTGCGTTTCTCTCAGTCCCTCGGTGCAACAGTAACCACTTAAACATTGAAACACTGAAACATATAATAATAGACATAAGCATAAAATAGTAAAACTGTAACACTGTCCTGAGTTTTTGCATAGTGGTATAAGAGTATGAAAATTTACACCAACTCTAAAACTAAAACTAAAACACTAAACATTTAATGAACATAATACTGTCCTGAGTTTTTGCATACTAGTATAAAAAAGTATAAAAAGTATAACTATAAAATAAACTAAAGGTTCTAGCATTGACATTTGCAAAGTGGCAAAGCAGCATATGAGTTAATGTACACAGTATATGTATGAGGTAGTTGATGTTATAGAGGCAAAAGATGGAGAGAGTGACAGTGTTCTTTTAATAGCTTAACTGTGTTACGGCTGAGATACTTTTAAAAATGTTTATGTACAAAACCTAGAGTTGAGAATGTAAACTTTGCAAAAATAACATTTTTATAATGTGGACAAAGACAATTATGATTGTGTTAAAATAAAGACAATTTCAAAGTCAGGTGAAAACAAACATATCCAATTTCCCTAAAACAGACAGTAATTAAACACATTCATTTTCATGACATTATTAATGAATGTATTATCAACAGGCAACTTGACATTTTATCTGTTTCAGTCATGAACAAAAATGTATACAGACACTTCTATGAAAGGACAACTCTGTCACTGGAAGGAAAGGGTCTCTGAAAGGGAAGGCCATCCTGTTAGAAAGGTTATTTTCCTTTACATAGAAACGGAAATCACTTTTCACATGTAAAACCCGTCCTTAATGCAAGATTTGAGCCACGGCATATGGAGGAGCAGGGGGTCTTAGAATGCTTTTTCCAGTGTATAAACACACACAATCCCACACACCACACACACCCTTACACAAGAGGTGAAGCCAAAGGGCCCCTTGGTGCCTGCTCCCTCTGGAGATAGGGGTGTGTGTACAAATCACATCACTAGGGATTAGGCTAACGGCACAGTCTCTAGTACACCGTAAACATTTGCCAAATGTGGAACAATATTTACCCCTCCATAGCTTCAACTCCATACGGGATCTCACCATTGTGTCGCCTGGGCCATTTTGCGCTGCATACGTTTCTAAAGTGCTCACAGTTCTCTAGTTTTATCTGCCCTTTCCCCAATCGAAACGCTTAAGAAGTGGAAGACTAACAAATGGAGGGAGAGAGACGAAAAAGGCCACCGACAGAAAGAGGGAGAGAGACACACGGAGGCCTTTTTTTGACAGTAGCTTTTGTGTCTCGATGAACAGGATTTGTCACGAGGCTTTAAAAGAGATTTCCGCGGGGTAAATATGGCAGTTGTGACAGAAAGAGAGAGAGATGATGGTCACTTTAGATGTTTCTCAAGGAGGTTAAAAAAGCCTTGCATTCGGAAGAGATGCTGGGCTTCCATTGTGGCGTACAGGACCATCTGTGTATTCAGACACCTAAATAGAGCAAGGATGCACCTTCCAACTAAGTTGGAATTAGCAAATGAATAAAAAAAAGTGAATTTAAGCTGAAGTAAGCAGGTATGACGAATTTATTGAGCTGCATTTGAAATTCTGCCATGTTGGGCGACTAGAACCTCATCTGTGACAGGAGTGGAGTTTGGATTAAAAAATAAATAAGAGAAGTAGTCGGAGTGTGTGTGCAAACCAATAAACAGGCTCTGTTTGTTCAGCTTAATCTGAAAGTTTTTCTTTGATGGTAGAAAATGTGGAGAACGTGTGCATGTGTGTCTGGCTACGTGCATATGCCAAGGATAGCTGTGGTCTATGCAGAGCTTAATGCAACCCAAAGCCAATCTATCAGTCCACAGTTGCATGTGCACACACACACACACACACACACACACACAGCCAGGTGGTGGAAATCCTCGTCACAGCAGCAGCTCTCTCGGGAGAGTAAACCCGGCTGGGTCCAATAGTCTTTTCAAAGCCTTTTATCGAGCAGTTTACAAGTTATGAATGAATATGTTTTATTTGGGGAAACACAGTATTGACAACTACCTATCAATAGTAATGTGACTATTGTCAAGGGTCTGTCAAT
Source organism: Garcialebias charrua (assembly GCA_038048925.1). Classification (NCBI taxonomy): domain Eukaryota; kingdom Metazoa; phylum Chordata; class Actinopteri; order Cyprinodontiformes; family Rivulidae; genus Garcialebias; species Garcialebias charrua. The sequence continues at coordinate 74,188 of JBBPBX010002248.1, read as the reverse complement.
ATTAATGTAATTATGATGTAGCAGGATCAGAGGGAGGCTGGAGTTGAGGGCCAAGTAACATCTCCTGCCCACTGCCATATCAATAGCTGGGATTGTTATTGACAGCCTCCCTTCAGACTTGCAGCACTTGCCAAATATATAACAAGCAGGCACTTCGGTCAATGCCGGGCTGCCTATAAAAATTAGGCATTTGAATTTACATGACTTTTACTGTGGACAGCTGGAAATCCATGTTCCTTATGTAATACTCAAAAGTCACGGTCAATGCAAGCATTTACACAGCAGTGGCAGTGCATTGTGTGTGTTTGCAAACAAAGTGTAGAGAGACGGGAGCTAGGAAACTAAAGCTTTTACACGTATACACAGATTGACTTCACAATATTTTGGGACAGCTGATACACCAACATCACATACTCTCACACCCACAAATTGGGGAATTGAAGGCTAAAACTATCAGATTTACAAGCTGACCAACATGCATTCTCTGGTCGATGCCAAGAATATTTCTTTTAGAAATCAGGACAGCTGCCGGCCACTATACAGCATCATTTTTGGTACTTTTGTATTTTTCATTCAACAAAATAACACAACATTTGCTTTTGTTAGATTTGCTATATTTACTCAAAATAAGTATTTTTAACAGTCCTTAGAATAACTTGTAAACTTAAAAATAAGATGTAAAAAAGCATTATCTCCAAAAAAATAATAAAAAATTTGCGACAACTGCCCCGACTGACAAACAACGGCATTATTAACGTAGCACTCGGTTATCAACCCACCCCCCCACCCAGCAATCACAACATTGGTCATGTAATGCTCAGCACTCCTTCTCCCATCTGACAAGTGCTCTGCTAATATCAGTAATCTAGTGGAAACAATGTATAGGCATTGCCAATTGCACAATTATTTTGAAAGTGACCAATATCGGCTGGTTAAAACCAGTCTCTTCCTAACCATTCTATTGGTGTTTACTAAAATTTAACAGAAAATTACCGGTAAGAAGTTCCATCCATCCATTTTCTTCCGCTTCTCCGGGGTCGGGTCGCGGGGGTAGCAGCCTAAGTAGGGAGGCCCAGACTTCCCTCTCCCCAGCCACTTGAAGCAGCTCCTCTGGGGGAATCCCAAGGCGTTCCCAGGCCAGCCGAGAAACATAGTCCCTCCAGCGTGTCCTGGGTCTTCCTCTGGGTCTCCTCCCGGTGGGACATGCCCGGAACACCTCACCAGGGAGGCGTCCAGGAGGCATCCTAACCAGATGCCCGAGCCACCTCAACTGGCTCCTCTCGATGTGGAGAAGCAGCGGCTCTACTCCGAGTCCCTCCCGGATGACTGAGCTTCTCACCCTATCTCTAAGGGAGAGTCCAGACACCCTGCGGAGAAAACTCATTTCAGCCGCTTGTATCCGAGATCTCGTTCTTTCGGTCACAACCCAAAGCTCATGACCATAGATGAGGGTGGGAACGTAGATCGATCGGTAAATTGAGAGCTTTGCCTTTCGACTCAGCTCTCTCTTCACCACGACAGACCGGTACAGCGCCCGCTTCACTGCGGACGCTGCACCTATCCGCCTATCGATCTCACGCTCCAGTTTTCCCTCATTCGTGAACAAGACCCCGAGATACTTAAACTCCTCCACTTGGGGCAGGACCTCCTCCCCGACCCGGAGAGGGCATGCTACCCTTTTCTGGCTCAAGACCATGGCCTCGGATTTGGAGGAACTGATCCTCATCCCGGCCGCATCACACTCGGCTGCAAACCGCTCCAGCGAAAGCTGTAGATCACGATCTGATGAAGCCAGTAGGACCACATCATCTGCAAAAAACAGAGAAGTGATTCTAAGGCCACCAAAACGGATCCTCTCAACACCTTGGCTGCGCCTAAAAATTCTAGGGATGTTCCAATCGATCGGCCACCGATCAAAATCGGCCGATTTACGTGAAAAAGTATGTGATCGGCGTTTCCGATAAATGCCTTCCATTGCCGATCACAAAAACAGCCTGTGCAGCATTCAATGTAGTGTCCCCCTCCTCCTTTCACCCCGCTCCTGGCCTCCTGCGCAGTGCGCATGCGCGTAGAGGGAGCAGATCATAAACAAAGTTAACAAACATGTCTGCCAGCACGTAGCTCCAGATGTAGCTCCAATGCTAGCCCAGCTCGTAGCTCCCGACAGCGGTACCCCGGTTCTTGCACGGCACTCAGCCTCCTTTGGTCGCAATAGCTCCGAGGTCTGTGCACTAGTTTGTTTCGTGGTACCTGTCGACGGCTCTTCAGTCCGTTCGCAGCGTTCAGCCCTCTCTGGTCGCGGCAGCTCCGAGGTCCGCTAGCCAGTTTAGCCAGTGGCTTGAGACGCAAGCTCTCAGGTCGGCGCTCGGTGGAGGTGAGTATTTTGGCTGAGATGTTCTACAGATTGAAGGTAAGTTGAATTATTTTGATTCACCAGAGGACTTAGGCCTGTTTACACAAGGACAACCTCTGGAAATAATAGTGTTTTTATAATGTTTATTGTGACAAATAAACAAACAAACAAACAAACAAAAAACTTGTTTAAAGTGATCCATTTGTAGTTTCCATGCCAGTCAGGGTTGCCAGATAAGAAATGATGAACTATTATAGCCTACTGCAGATTTAAATTTATTAATGCTGTTTTCAACATTGTTCCCCGTTCAAAGCAAATGCACTTTAATTTTGCTGCCGTTTCTCTGTTTTAAGGCCTTTAAGACCATATGTTATTTAAGTAGTAAATGGGGTATTTTATTTTATATAAGAAGTAACAGATGTGGGTTTTTTTTAATTGAAAGTAAGGTAAACATTTAGTTTTTTTCTTTGATAATGCACAATGTTTGCTGATGCACAAAACAGCAATTCTTGCTCTCAGGTATTTTTGATTTTGTAATGTATGGTTATTTATTTGAATGCACTCACTTTCACTTTATTTTTTTTACTTTATTTAGGCAATGTTGTGACATTTATTTGACTTTGCACTATTTAGCCTGTTGAGAGCTACACTGTTTTCAGTCTTTTAAAGATTGTGTTACTGAGTTAAATTTAAGTTTTTTTTTTTTTACTTTTAACTGAATAGTTGTTGCATTGTGCCTGCAAGTTTGTCTGTATTTGTTCTCTGAAAAAAATGAGTAAAAATATGTTTTTGTCTAAATTATGGTGATTTTATGGTTCTTTTCAGATCTTGTAGCCAGAAGCAGCACTCATAACTAAACCAATTAAGTTACAGTCAATCCATCTGATCGGTATCGGTGATCGGCAGTGATCGGCACTCATAGGTGATCGTATCGGAATCGGCAGCATAAAATCTGATCGGAGCATCCCTAAAAATTCTGTCCATAAAAGTTATGAACAGAATCGGTGACAAAGGGCAACCTTGGCGGAGTCCAACTCTCACTGGAAACGAGCCTGACTTACTGCCGGCAATGCGGACCAAGCTCTGACACCGGTCGTACAGGGACCTAACAGCCCATATCAATGGGCCTGGTACCCCATACTCCCGGAGTACCCCCCACAGAACCCCCCGAGGGACGCGGTCGAATGCCTTTTCCAAGTCCACAAAGCACATGTAAACTGGTTGGGCAAACTCCCACGTACCCTCCAGGACCTGCTGAGGGTGTAGAGCTGGTCCAGTGTTCCACGACCAGGACGAAAACCACACTGTTCCTCCTGAATCCGAGGTTCGACTATCCGATGTAAAATTTTAAAATATTTTGATTTTGTTCAGACATAAAACATCCCATTTGTATTGCATCAGTACTGTATGTGTATCTTTGACAGACAAGCACAGTGACTCAAGGCTGACTGACACAGCTTGCCGAAAAGGCAACAACAATGAGTTTAATGTGGAACCCACTGTAACACTGCTTCAAGGCAAATGGGCCATGGCCAGTGTGAGGAAGGAGAGACCGGGGTACAAAAGCATGTAGCGCATCAGCCTAAAGCCTAGGAGCAGAAACGGGTCCTCTGAAAGCTAGACAATGGGCTTGTGTGGCAGCTACCCCTGAAGAGACAGACGGACAAAAGGTAGACACGTCAGACAACACGTCATGAAACTGCCAGCTGGGAGCTCTGAGTTATCGTTTAGTGATACAGTGAACCCCCCACCCACGCCAAAAAAAGGCTGAAAAGATAAGTAAGGTGAAAAAAAATAGGGGAGGGTGGAACAGATAAGCTCAAACCTCTCCCTGGGAGCTGACCTTGAGACTGATGGTCACAACAAAAGAGGAGGGAACATTCCTGAAGCGCACACACACCTTGGCCATACCGAGGTGCGGGCATCAGGGAATAGTCTATAGACAGACGAAGACGGCACTTTTTTCTTGACCTTGGCTTTGGTGTCAGGGGAGGGGGGTGTTTAGAGCAAGGGACTAAAGACTGGGGGATGCAGGAAAGATTGAGAGTCTCTGGGGAACAACATTTTGCTTTTTTTTCCTACTGCAGAAATGCTACAAAGCCACTCATGGGGCTATCATGCCATGCCACTAGAAACAGTGTACCTAAAAGTCTCAATTTAGCTCCGTATGTATTGTAGCGCTCAAATTAGTGAGCACTTAGCTATGGTTGTTAGCATAATGTACTGCTGAAATAATGCATAAATGCTCACTTGGTTTTACACGGCGCTAGAAGAGTAAAATAGGCATGTTGAATTGCAACTTTACATTTCTTCTTTTGTTCATATAATTAATTTATCTAAAAGCAATGGTTTAAAAAAATCTGAGCACTTCAGTTTTTTTTTAAGTTTTTTTTTACATCATCTTTCTCATTTTATTGCCCTTCTTTCGCCAAGAAGAAGCGAGCGGCTTTTAGCCAAGCCTTGCTAATGTCCTCACTATGAAAAAGGATGAGAATGTCAGATTTAGAACTTTTAAAGGGAGTGATGTCATGAAGCAGACCACAGGCATTACAGGGACACTAAGATCACCCAGGCGGTAACCAGACTAATTGTTATGAGTGTTTCATGAAAAATGAATGTGTGGATGCAAAGATGGGTCTTTCAGTTGTGTGTGCATCACAGACTAATGCTTTATCAAGGCTCCCCTCTTTCACTAATCACCCAAGACTCCTCCGAGCCACGGGGTGAAAGCCAACTTAATGCCTGAACACACACACACATACACACACACACACACACACATCAGTTAGAACCACACATCTGACTCACAAGAATGCGCTTGGCTTATTTAGTTTGCTCAGGAGGTAAATTATTTAAAAGAATTAATTGATTTCATGAGTACGAAGGTTGAGAATGCTAAAACCGTATGAGTAATACGTACAAGGGTTTGCAGAAAACAACTTAAAAATCATAAAACATTAAAGAGGATAAAAGCACAATGAATGTGGAGAAAACAGCAGAATGGATAATAAATGCAAGAACTGGAGTTTGTGTCTTTCTTAGGAATCAATGAGAGCAACTCATGCAAATAAAATGTGTTATCCCATGGAATATTTGACCAGCCTGCTTTTTAGATTCAACTATTTGAACGTATGCGCGATATAACATTGTAAATTAGGAGAAAGGTGCTCTTAGTCTACTCAAAAACAAAATGAAATGTGAAGGCTAGCAGCTTGAAAGAGTTCAGACCTTGTCAAACCTACAGAATAGAAATACTTTAAAAAGTTTCTCATTCAATATCCATAGTCATATTCAGTTAAAAAAAAAATCTGCACAATAATCTTTTGGGCAATGTGCACATTAAAATTGACTAAAATGAAAGTATAAAAGAAACAAAGATAGTTCAAAATGATTACCGGTGTTGATTGTATTAAAGTTTGTAGTTTCTATGTGATTTGCAGTGTGCAAGTGTTTTAACAGTACTGAAATGGAGCACTATAGTGTTATTAAATGAATAACAATGAAACGACTATTTATCTATTAAAATACCTGAGTAAAACTGAGATGTATGTGTGTGTGTTCTATGCCTTTTTGTTGTTCTAACAAAGTTAAGTCCAGTCCTCTGGATTAGAGCTGTCATTTCTAACCCGGAGCCCGGCCCCGCACAGATTCGGACTGGGCCATAAGGAGGGTGAGTGTCCTGAAAGGCGCTTTTAAATAAAATGATTATTATTATTATAATGTGCTTAATGTGCGGACCGGGTTTTTTATTGCGTCAGGGACACGCATGGCCAATGATTCAACATGGCTTTCCATACCAACACCAGCCGCACACAGCCTTTCGACCATGCGCAGACCGGCTGGTTAAAAGAGGTAAAAAGTTCAGTTAAGCTTCAGATGGACTGCTGCCAGCAATCTATCGGCCCAAATGGACGTTAATTCAGCCGCTACAGTCAGCGGACACGTGCGGCCGACGATCCAAACAGGTGAGATCACAAAATAGCTGACATGTCAGAGCAGGGTCCAGTGCAGGCAGAAGCAAGGGAAGCATTTAATGCGCTTTGATGGCTCCTCAGCTCTGACCTTCTGCCCCTTTTACTCAGCCATGCACATCTGTCAACCGTTAATAATTGTCAGTGAAATAAGCAATCAAAGCTTAATTTAAAATGTGTGTGTGTGTGGTGGTGGTGGTGGTGGGGGGGGGTTTCGGACCTGTAATTATTGCTAATTCGTCGGATCGGGTGGAGATTGGAGACGATGGCTGCGAGCTGGTTCTGATTTTTTTTGGACCCAAGTGCAACTCTACTCTGGACAGACTCTTCTTCTTGAACAAGAAAAATCCATCACAGGGTCTGCTCTCAATTGGTTCAGATCCTACCTCGCTGATAGATCCTTTTGTGTTTCCATCAAATATTTTAGTTCTGCAGTGGCAGCACTTAAATGTGGGGGTTCCGCAGGGGTCCATCCTGGGTCCTCTCCTATTCTCTTTATACCTGCTGCCACTTGGTGCTATTTTCCGGAAACACAACATACCTTTTCCCTTCTACGCCGATGACTGTCAAATTAACTTCCACCTAAGACATAATGGTACATGCTCTATTCAACCTCTGCTCGACTGCCTGGCTGACATCAGGGACTGGATGGCTTTAAATTTCTTAAGTTTCAATGAAAAGAAGTCTGAAGCCATGTTGTTCCTTCCCAACAACACGATCACGAACCACTGCATTGACCTTTCTGCTCTAGCCCTGTCTGAAAAACAAAAAGTCACAAATCTGGGAGTGATCATGGATCCTTCCATGAAACTCAACAGTCATGTAAACATGATCGTTAAATCCTGTTTTTTCCAGCTGAGGCGACTGTCTAAGCTGAAGCCCATATTATCAAAAAATAATCTGGAGACAGTAATTCACGCATTTATTACATCTAGGCTTGATTACTGCAATTCACTCCTGTTTGGTATCAGTCAGACCACCATTGCATGACTACAACTGATCCAGAACGCAGCAGCCTGATTTTTAACCAGTACAGGCAAAAGAGAGCACATTACACCAGTCTTGGCCTCCCTGCACTGGTTCATCTTCGAATCCAGTTCAAAATTCTCATGTATGTCTACAAATCATTGAACAGTCTCACCCCCCTCTATCTCTCTGATCTGCTACAACCATATGTCCCACCACAATCTCTGAGGTCAGCGGACCAGTTACTTCTCACAATTCCAGGAACTCGTCTCAAGCACAGAGGTAACAGGACCTTCTCTGTAGCAGGACCAAGACTTTGGAACGAGTTACTTCTGCTTGTCAGACAGGCCCCCTCCCTCTCGGTTTTCAAATCCTGTTTAAAGACTCACTACTATTCTGTTGCTTTCAACACCAGATGATCCGTGTTTGGTCGTTATATTTATTACCTGCAACGATTTTATGTCTATATTCTGTTTTTTTACTTCATTTTGTATGTTGCCTATGTGTTGCCTGTTGTTTGTCTGTACAGCACTTTGGTTGACCTTGTCGCTGTTTTAAGTGCTCTATAAATAAAATGGTATGGTATCCAGAGGACTCAACTTATCTTTGTTAGATTTTACTACCTGGATTATTGAGCATGCATCAGGATGCCTTTTTGTTGTTGAATTTATTGCTGCACGTTAAATACATTTGTTAATTCAAGTTAAAAGGACAAATTGTTTTTTTTTCTCATTTTTTGCTAAAATTTACAGTCAATTTACTTGCTTTGTCCCACTAAACACAATGCTACATTTATTCATTCAACCTTTATTTATGCAGGTTAGTCCCATTGAGTCTTGGGGACTCATTTACAAGAGAGACCTGAATTTTGACAAAGAGTTATGACAACAGTGGACAACAACGACAACAATAGACAATCATAAAGGATGCGTACAATTTTTTTTTTAACAAATGTAAATAAAATGGTAATTAAAAGGATAATTAAAAGGAAAAGTAGTTTAAAAAACAGCTAGATTGTTATGGTACGTCCAGACCGAACAGCGTTTCAACTTCCAAAAAGCTCGTCACGCACGCAAGTGGACGCACTTGGTGTCCAGACCAGAACGCCAGAACGCGAAACTGCTGCGGGGTGTGTGGGAGGAGCTTACCGGTATACCGAGTCCTCACTGCACTCCGCCAGGCGAGGAGCTTTTTATTTCTGTCTCTGTAGAGCAGACTTGACTGGTCGTGAAGGACTTGTCGCGAACACACAGCTACAATGAGTTTCTCTTCCATAGTCCATGACTCCGCGGGTTTTTTCTGTGTCCCACAAACAATACGTCACATAGTTGCGCAATCGTTTCCGCGTCACATAGGGACTCTCCCCCTCTCCCCCTGACCCCCTCTCTTCTCCCCCCGACTCTCCCTGATCAACCAATCAGGGAGAGTTGAACGGCGTTTGAATGTTTGAACCGCAAAATCTTCAGCTAAATCAACGTGTGCTTTGGAGGCTGACGCGGGTTCACGTGCACGGAAAAACGCTTTCCATCACGCTCAACACGCACGTGACGCCCGACGCCAAGACGCGGCTGGAAGCGCGTCCCCCATTGACTTTGCATTTAAACTGGACGCTCCTGCCGTTGAAACGCTGTTAGGTGTGAATGCACCATAAGGCGATGTAGAATACTAAACACATATGAACGTCTGCAATTTTTTTATTTATTTTTTTATCCTGAAATGGTGAAAATCCAAAACACAGTTCAACTTCTCTGATAACAAATCAGGAACTAGTGTCATGCATGTCACGGTCCCACTGCCTTATGCTGAGAAGGGACAGGGTTCTAGCCGTTTTGGTGAAAGTGTGAAGATTATGATCTGATGCAGTAATGCAGTATGTCTCACGTGACTTGTTAGGATTTGAATTACAAATAGTAACAGTAGTAGTTTGATTACTTTCCAAGAGTTTTACTGTATTAAAATCTATGCAGTGGTCCATGAGCTATCCACTATAAGAAGGTGCTGTTCATGAGACAGTTTGTTGCAGCTCCTCAGACTGAAAGTCTTTTGGATAAAAGACAAAATGTTTCAACAAAGAAGAATCTGTCCAGACGACCGGATTCAACCTTGTTAGAAAGAGGTCAATGAGATAATTTAATCACAGACAAAACAGGATCGACACTAATAATTATTGACAAAATTTTAATCGCAATTGTCAATCAATGTGAAGCAAAGTATATGTTAGGGATGACTCTCAGGCTCAGCTACTACCACACCAATCTGTAAAACTGACTGTTAGACTGTCAACTACCTGTTGTGACCATTTTGAACTAGAAGAGTAACTCCAAAAATTCAAATCAGTTGTAAATGTGCAGCCGATGATTACTTTTTGAGTTTCATTAACATCTGTTCATTGGTTCATGGGATATTTTGCTAACACCAAGTGCAAAATCACCTTTAAACTCTCATTAAGGTAAATTTTCACATACAAAAAAAAAACAATTAAAACCTCAGTCTTATAAGACCATTTCTTCTACAACATCCTAATAGTTGCACTACCTGTTATTAATATTAGTTTTTTGTCTTCTTTTGCTTCTGACAATCAGTCTTTGACATGAGCAAATCTGTCCTATTCTGATAATAATTCAAGAGCATTAAGTGATAATCTGCAGGGATTTGGTGCTGGCAGACAGTGTGAGATCTGTACAGTCACCAATGAAAAAACTAGATATAACCCACAGACAGATAAGAGGAGAGGAGTGATGATTGGTTTCAGAGAAATGAAGTGAGTAGTCTCCTGAAAATCAATAGAAGATCAACTTTGCCTTAAGTCTCAGTCGGTTTTGATCTCTGGCTCTGATTATTTTTAGGGAATAATGGGAATTATGTGGTAACTAATCAAAGATTCAAGAAGTAGATTTATCCCTGAGCTACACACACAATGTGTCTCGATTTTCAGAAAATTTGAATTGTAATATGTATGCAAAAAACGATCGAATTGAGTTTAAACGCAGCATTTAATAAAAAAAAAACACAGATTGTTAAAACCGCGACTTTTAACATTAATACAGAGCGTTAGTTATTCCTAATGTAATTAATGATACTAAATACATTTATGCCATCCTATATGTTCTACATAACGTTATAAATGCATATTTACCCATTTTACTTTCGCTGAAATGTCGAAACCAAACTGTGCTCCCTCAAACACAGGCGATCTGTTTTTCCGGGTTGTGCCGTTTTGTCCCGCCTCTTTAAAAGAATCAACCAATAGTCAACGAGGTTTAAATGATTGACAACCACTTGAGCTAATCACATAACGCAGCGCCAACAGCACTGTGTTCTACGCATTAAATCGGTTACTGTATTTAGAAATATGATTCAGTAGGTGTTTTGTATAAAGGCGCTTAAACTGTTAAAGACAAACTGTTAATTTAGCGAAAGTAGCACAGTAAGTGCATTTAAACAATTCAGAATATGTTGCAAGTGAGAGTAGGTTGTGTGACATAAGCAGAAGTTCTGCATGCAGGTGGACTGTGAGAGAATGATGTCTTGTAAACAAAGTGGGAGTGAAACTGTCTGAACTGGAGCTGTAAAGGTCTAGCAAAGATTTGGACACGGAATAAAAAAACAAATTAAAAACTCAAAAGTAAAAACCATATCTTCCAATGGGAACAATGGGATTAGGCTATGTGTGATATTTTAATTTTTAATTTTTATTGATTGATATTGGTAGTGTGACCATGTGGTCTAAGGCGATGGATATAGGCTCCAGTCTCTGTGAAGGTGCCGGTTCAAATCCCACTGCTACCACAGGAAGAAAAAAAAAACTTATATCAAATGCTATATTGTGAAGTCAAAAACAGGTTTTGATTTCAAGGTGTCTTGTGCATGAGGATGTGCTTTAAATGTACATGTACATCTAAAAAAATAAAATAATAGAATATCAGGAAAAGTTCAAGTTTTTGTCAATCACTTCAGAAAAAGATTCATCACACAGAGTTGAAAATTATTTCTCATTTTATTAGGGAGACATTTCTTGATACAAATATTCTTACTGTGAAGCATGTAGCATTAAATTATATTTAAAAAACAACAACAACATCACGTTTGTTATTTAGACCTGGTCTCAGCACAAATCTGTGTGTTTTTGGGCTACATCTATTGTCACAATGTTTCAGCCCATCCCTTTTTCAAATCAGAGAATATTCAGTCCACCTTGACAGGAGCATCAGAAGATGACCTCTGTCCCGTCAGACAAATGACAGGAGGAAGCACAGCGGTGCTTTCATAAAGCCGCAGCACTTGTAACAGGTGGCAAATTGCATTACGTTTCCATCTGAGCGGCAGAGATCAGGAACACAGATCTACGCTCATATTTAAAAAAGAAAGGTTTCTAATCATCAGAATTGTCATGTGACATCATTAAGCTGCAGAATGTAGCTTGTGTGAGCTGGACTGTGTATCAAAGCAAAAATAACAAGGTTTTGGAGATGGCTTTCGGTCAGCCGGCCCCAGTCGACGGCCTACTTAACAAGGTTATACGTTCAGAACCCAGGAGCACCCAAGTCTTATAGGTTGATGTGGTCAGTTAATCATAAGAATTGTCCATTTAAAAAAAAACACCCATTTCTTATGGACCCATTGTAGCTTTCTGATGCTTCCTGAAACACTCGTGCAACCTGCCAATTAGGAACTCGTCTTTGTCCATTTATTTATTTGGACAGTTTGTAGAAATCACTGTCCTAAAGCTGAAACAAAAACAGCAAAGTGAACAAATGTCAAATTTACGATGCAAACCAAGATACTGTCATGTTTGTTGTCTTTGCAAAGCTATTTTCCCTGAAGCAACCACATTTATCAGTGTTTTACTTTCTGGTTCAGGGAACAGTAAAAGTCTGTATATTGGCAGTTTTTGCTGTAGGGTACCGATACTTAAAAAAAAAAACTGTACAGGTGTTCCTCTAAGGCAATTTAATTAATCTATGAGGCATTGCTTTTTTATCAGAGGTGTAATCGTTTCATGTTTAGGCTATTTACTGCAGCTAACTGTACAGTGCCTCGAAGGAAATAAGAGAACTTTTTTTTTTTAAACAAACCAGAAGTTTACTGTGAATTCTGTGAAGAAACTGTGAAGGATCTCATGTCCCAGCTCATGATCATGTTTATGTCTCTGATTTTGTAATGTTTATGTCTCTGATTTGTTTATGTCTCTGATTTTGTAATGAACGTTAGGTTGCACTCTCAAAACCCTCCATGAAAATTAAAAACGTAATCCTATTTATATATATATATATATATATATATATATATATATATATATATATATATATATATATATATATATATATAATACAGGTAGTCCCCGACTTACGAGCGCTCTGACCTACGAGGTTCCGGACTTACGAGCTGGCGAATTTTTGGAAAAAACGCAAAAAATACCGAGTTTTTCTGTGTTTTTTCACCACAGTTCGTTAGCTAAACATGTGGACACACGTTTCCGATCATTTTTATGCACTCGTAAGCAGTTTTTCGATGAAAAACGAGTGTTTGTAGTCGCGCTAGCAAAACCGTTCCAACTTACGAGCGAAATTCCGGACTTACGAGACACGTGGCGGCCGTTCCAAGTTACGAATTTTCGCTTTACGAGCGCCTCGGAGGAACGGAACTCGCTCGTAAGTCGGGGACTACCTGTATATATATATATATATATATATATATATATATATATATATATATATATATATATATATATATATATATATATATATATATATATATATACATATATATATATATCGGCCCTGACCTCTCTGGATGGTTTTCAGAATCTGTTGGAATCCTGGCAAAAACCATTGCAGACATGTTCCTGTCTTTGATTTTTTTTGTACATCTACCTTATAATGTTTTTGCTACTTTTTCTTTTCTTTTCTTTTGTTTATTGTTTAATGTATTTGTATCATTGATGTTCATCATTTTTTAGTTTGTAGCAGGTCGCTTTCGTAAATGAGCCCTCGAGGCTCAATAAGATTTACCTGACTAAATAAAGGTTGAATGAAAAAAAAAAATCAATCAATCTATCTATCTATCTATCTATCTATCTATCTATCTATCTATCTATCTATCTATCTATCTATCTATCTATCTATCTATCTATCTATCTATCTATCTATCTATCTATC